>CABFPE010001533.1:0-12473 GCA_900660155.1 Hofstenia miamia
TAAGTTTTTTGTGAGATTTTTCCAAGTCTAGATCGTTCCAACAAACAGGGTAATAGTTGTGCGATGGGGTTATGTTGTTTTTTATTTACGCTATATATTTGGATTCACTTAACTATAGCCAATTTTATAAATTGGTCTTCTACATTGTAAAGTACAAGGAATTATTTTTTTTCCTGAATTTATGTTTATTTTCTGTTTTCTGTGTCCATCACCTTTCGAAACCAAAATAGTTTATAGAACAACATATTCTACATCTACGATGCCCCTTGATAGTCCTAATTGAAATGTGGTGTAATGCTCGATGTAAACTAACTATATTTACCATTGAGATTTTACATTGTAGTTAGAGGAAAGAACCTAATCTTCACACTTTAAAGTGAAGTTTGGGCCTGTTTCACCTTCTGGCAGTTTGCATTCACTACTCTGGAAATCTTTTCCAAAACATTACACAATTTTGGAGCTTTTTAATCCGGTGATACATATTAAAAATTTTGTTATTTTGTACCTAGCTATTCACGTTTCGAAAGTACCTTATTTTCAATTTTTGGGATTGTGCATGATGTGAAACAAAATGTCAATGATTATATAGGTCATCGAATTAAGTTTTTTCACAGGATGACAACGTAGCGTGACGTCAGTGACGAACATAAACTTACCATTTATGTCCATGTCCAGTCTGCCCCAGGAAGCGCTAGGACACGCTCATTTAAAATTATGCAATTTCAGCCCATTTTTATGATTTTGCCAACCAATATCCTTCCATTTTTGGGTTTCAAAAAATAATAGTTTGAAGAATTTCTAATAATATCTAAACACTAACATTATATGTAGTATATATGATTAAGTACTCATATAATAATATTGGTTTACTATCTCCTAATTTGCAAATCGCAACCGGTTTACTCATTGCAAAACTAAAAAATGTTGAAATCCAAAACAGAATTGTTTCACCAAATTTCATTCTTAAAAAACTGTATTGGTATGTATTGTTTTCATATACTGTCCCCTATGTTTTTCTTCATATTAAAGATTCTATTGAGTTGTCCCATGAGTTCTGTTAGAGCTCCAAAAAACTGATAAGTTTAACGATAATTAACTGGGAGGTTTTCGAATTATTTGGTCCTTTTATTTGAATTTGATGAGTATTTTGCATACAAGAACAATTGTGTTTTTTCCTATTCAAAGAATGCTGATTTACGATCATGGACATTTTCAAACACAACATATTCTAGTGAAAATCCTAAGGAATGTGAAAAGTTTAATGAGACGAGTGGAACCACAATGGATTTTATTTACATCGTTGATAGCATGACGTTTGGAGAAGAAATGGAAATTTTCAACAATTCCAGAGGAACCATAATTGGCTTGTTGAAAAGTGATTGCTCAATCGTTTTTCGAACATCGCCTCCCAATTACAATTTGTTGTTTGGTACTAAATTTTAAGAAATTCTTGATTACAAATTAAATATGACGTGTGCATCAATAGTCAATACCGAAAATAACGACGTTGATTATTGTGATTCATTTATTAAGTAGTAAGTAATTTTAAGTGATCATTAATAAGTGTATAAAGCAACAGTAAATACAATTATAATTTGTCTATTTTTTGCTCGAGAACAACCAATTTCATAAAATATATTGCAATTTTAAAAACGCGTTTGGGACAAATTTGGATTTTGGGTCTTAGGTTAGTTTTGGGTCTTAAAACCCAAGACTGATTTATTAATATAAAGTTAACCGTAATCTTAAATCTAAGACTTTTTAGTTATCAGATTATATTTTAATTTTTAAATTTACAAACTTGGTCAAAATTTCCACGTTTCAATCATATTAGCAGCGCAAAGCCATAACTTGTTGTGAACTGAGTAGCTTCGCATATCAGTGGGTAGAGCTGCGTTTTCAGAGGCTCAAGTCGAACGAAGTTTTTCCAGTGAATCTCTGGTATTTTCAAAACTCCACTCAAAACTTAGTGAGCAGTCAGTTCAAAGTCGGCTATTTATATCGATAAATTTTAATAAACACATGAATTAAATNNCTGGAGGAACACAGAAAAGTGTGACAGAGAAGAGAGCAACAAGTGGTTAAGGAAAGCAGGACTTAAAAGAAAAACAGAAGCATTGATAATGGCAGCACTGGAACAAGCAATAAGAACAAACTGGGTGAAGAATCATATAGACAGAATAGTGGAAGTAAGTGATAAGTGTAGGCTATGTAAGAAAGAGTGTGAGACAGTAGATCATCTGATAGCAGGAAGTGAGAAGTTGGTGCAGAATGAGTATAAGTTCAGGCATGACATCATCTGATAGATGGTACATTGGAGCTTGAGCAGGCAGCATGGGTTAGAAGCAGGAGACAAGCCACAGGGAGTCATAGAGAATGAGAAGGTTAAGATACTGTGGGACTTCAACATACAGACAAGCAAGGTGATAGAAGCACGGAGGCCAGACATAGTAGTGGTAGACAAAGAGCAAAGATTAGGAACAGTGATAGACATAGCTGTACCAAAGGACAAGAATGTAGAAAGCAAGGAGAAAGAGAAAATAGACAAGTACAGGGAGTTGGCAGAGGAAATAGAAAGGCTGTGGAATTTAAAAAAGGTCGAAGTCGTCCCAGTAGTAGTAGGAGCACTAGGAGCAGTGAGTAAGAAGCACAAGAGATACTTGGAAGAGTTGGAAGTACCAAAGTGGGGAGGAGCAGTAGCACAGAAGGCAGCATTGTTAGGAACAGCTAGAGTCCTGAGGAAAGCTCTCAGACTCCCTGGGAACTGGGGAGTTCCCCGAGCTGAGAGGAATACCAGCATGAAGCTGTGCGAAGTAAGAGATAATAATAATAATAATAATAATAATAATTCATTGGCATTATTTCTCCTACTCGTACAAAAGAAATGTTACAGAAAATTAACTACAGACATTCAAGCCTAAAAATAAATTTAACGTAGAGGATATGGAACAAACGTTCTCCGATACTCTTCCGTACGACAATATGGAAGTCTCCTTGTTTTTCATGAGCCAGTAGAGTTCGAAATCACAATGAAGATATGAACTTTCATCAGTTATTTTACGATAAATGGCTTCTGAATTTCATCTTATATATGATTCGTTAATTCTTCTGATTAAATAGTCTTTGGATATATTAGAAATATTAGGTTAAAATATTTTTGGCCTTCTTAGCATTTCCTTTGCTTCTCTAAAGTTCAGGAATCCACAAAATAGCAAAATAAATATAGTGTGGATGAATATGGTAGGCCTACTTAACGACTTGTTTCATTAGAGATAACTTTTCCATCTACTGCGATTCGTTCCTCAATTATTACCGCTTTGATAAATGGGTTTGCTTTGTTTTATCAAATAGATTTAAATACAAATTGAATCATTCTGACAAATAAAAAGTGTTTAGTCCTAAAACAGTAATGATTAATATTAGTGGGTTCAATAAGTAATGCATGGGATTTCATATATTTCTATATCTTTATTTAAGGACTCCTTATGATATGAGTATAAGAGTTCCTAAAAATTAATTACGTCAAGTTTCAAATCTGTTCTTTAGTCATTCGCATACTACATAATCGATTAATACTCTCAATGCTAATGAAAGTTTTTAAATAGAGACACACCAACTGGGCAATAGAAAATAGTAAGATTAATAAGAAAAGATTGGATATGTGCAGACGAGAATTTTTATATTTAAACTGAAAATAGTTACTAATATGGCACATCTAATTGAAGGAAAAGGGGAAGCCCTAACTGCACCAGATGTACACCAGAGTTGGAACCGGCTGGAAATTTTAGAGCCTTGCGGAATGGTTGCGAATTGAAAAGCTGTGGCATGCTAGATCTAAGATTTGATTTTCTTGATGTGTAGGAGGTAATGTACAGCTGCAAATCAATGTCATAAGAGTCATTAAGCAGTTTACTGAAAAACAGAAGATCCAGCCTCTGTGAAGAAGAGAAATTGGGAAAATACCTAAATAGTATAACAGGTCTTGATAATTTTTCTCTTGTGACGTCCATCTAGTGCAACGACTCTGAAATCTCTCTCAAGGCACTTCAGATCAGAACTAGAGCTGAACCAAGAAACAGAACCGTAAAGTAGGCTGGATAAAATGAAGTATTTATAAAGATAAGCTTTGTTTTTGGAGGTAACATTGAAAGGGATAGTACGTTTGGGTTTCTTGAATGTGAAGTTACAGGATTTCAATTTGTTATTAATATGTATAGACCAGTTTAGAGTGGAAGATATTGTAATGTCCAGAGCTTTGACATACGATCTGTAAGGTGGGAACATTTCAGGTTGTTTTTTTAGTATATTTCTTTATGATAGTTAAATTACATTAATCTGGGCGAGTAGCATTATCAATAATTATTTTCATATTGCTGTAGGATTTGACCTTAGTAAGCATTGAATAATTTATAAGTATACACAAATATATATATTTAAAAATTTTTTTCGCTAATAAAAACATAATAACTCCCTTAGTAGAATGTGTCAACTGACATTTATGTTTGAACCGAAAATCTTTCAAATATATTTTGAGCTTCCTCTCCAGCATTTAGAAAAATACAGCCATTCAAGTTTCTAGATTTGTATGAGGCCTCGCATATTTCGATTGCAAATCTTATAGATTACACTTTTATTATCATAAACAGCGTCTGTAAAAATAATTACTAAGTTCCATAACAAACTGAAGTCAAATTACCCTTTCAAAAGCAGAACAATTCAATTTATAGTAAATTATTGATAAGATTCCAGAAAGTAAATTTAAAACAAAACTGTAGATTGCTGAAACTATAAACATTTTTTGAATTTAGATTTTCATAGGAATTCCTCTAAAACTAAGCAAAATATTCTCTCCTTATGAGATATAACAAGAATTTTTTGATTTTGGCCGGTAAACGGCCGGTAATTTTAACGACCTTTCGTGAATTTTAAAAAGCAGCTGAATGCCGGTAAATTTCTGGCACAGGCCCAACCAGCCGATAGCCGGTTCCTTCTCTGATGTACACTCAGAATTTAACATTTAGAATATTACTATGAAGCGAATACGTTTCTAAACAATATGTTGACAAAAACAACAAACTTAACAGCAGAAAATGTTTAAATTTAAAGAGGATATGGGAAAGACTAATTGAAGAGAAGTTTTGCAATATTTTACTAAGATCACTTAGAATTCATATACATGTATATTATGCAAAATATGCAGCTGTTATTGAATTTATTAAACACGTGCTTATACTTGAGGGTCATTTGTCTGTTGATTTACTAAGCAGATGCAATAAAATAGATACGCAAATTTGTCTACATTCATATACAGCATATATAAACATTCATTAGGTTTGTTTCATGTAAGTATTTACATTTCCTTTAGATAAAATAAACTCCTTATACAGCCTTTGAAATGACAAAAACATTCCGATATTTTATAATTATACTAACATCTGATTTTGACACAGTTGGTTTTCTTTTATTGAATGGTTGTACAATCATCGATTAAAGGTGTGTTTGTTGAATTATTCATTCACATGTTTCCAAGATACTGAACACGTACTGTTAAAAGCTCATCTCAATTAATCGTACTTTTTCACACAATCACTTTAATTAGATCTTGCACGGTCGATGCCTCTGACTGCCTGACGTGCTTGTGGTTAGTTGTTACTCGCATGGGCTTTAGATTTTCTGATTATCTCACTATTACATATGGAAAACGCTTGAAAGTTTTTTTAGAAAATACGAACTTTCATTGAAAAATATTTAATACTTTAAAATACTTCCTGACCGCCCAGTAATTTTTAGTACAAGCTACGCTTTTTACATGTGAGTTTATTCACAAATAAAGACATCAATTCACAAGATTGCCAACTTTCTAGATAGGATTAGAGGTAATTGTTCGAAAATTTGGACAAATGGTTTGTAAGGTAAGGCTTAACCGTTTCCAAAAAATGAGTTCGGTTTCCGTTTTAGTTTAACTAACTGGTTTTGGTATTAGTAAAAGGTTATTTAAGTTTAAAATACCCTTTAAAGCATATTTGCAAGAGAATAATTTAAGTTGTAGTCTAGTAAAACAACATTACGCTTCAACTGGACAAGCTTTTGGTGTTTGTTCCAAGAAAACTGCATCGTTTCTTAGAAATAGCAGTATAGGCGAATGCCTCTGCTGAAAACAGAAGTACTCGGTTTTCATTTTTTCTCGGTTCGGCTTCGGTTTTGTTCGGGTTAAGTGTTAA
Organism: Hofstenia miamia; assembly: GCA_900660155.1. Lineage (NCBI taxonomy): Eukaryota > Metazoa > Xenacoelomorpha > Acoela > Hofsteniidae > Hofstenia > Hofstenia miamia. Next base: position 6,222 of record CABFPE010001533.1, read on the forward strand.
GAAATATGCCCCATCAACTAAGCGATTCGATTAATTCATTATTCTGAGCAGTATCTAACATAAGTCGTCTGTTTAAGAACTTAGATGCTTTGTTTTGTAAAAAAACGTCTTGGTGTCAATGGTAAGGACATCGTACTGATATTTGCGCGTATCTGTATCATTTAGAAATTTTATTTTAATGACATATAATATGTACACGACACAACCATATTTTTCAATATATAGGAATGTCTAAACAGTAGAACTTTAGATAGAATTGTATTAATTAGCTATAAAAAATGACAACTTTTTCTTGAATTTCTTTTGAGCTTACTTAGTCAGGCGTAAAGGGTTGGTTAACCAGTTACCAAAATCTTTGACCACTTCCGCCTTTATCCGTGAGTATATAAGCATTTAAAATCTTCACAGAACACTATGTGTACCAATACGCCGACTACACTCCTATTTTATTTAATTCCTGGAAAATTGAATTCACTTATTTATTAAGGATTGTAAGAAATATCTAGGTTAATTTTGCTAAGCAGAGAATTTTTAGTATTAAGCCAGAATTTTATTAAAAATATTTTAAGCTAAATTCAAAAAACCATATCTGAAGAATAAGAAACGAATGGATTACATTTTTCGTACTGGAAAGTTTTTCTGTCCAGGTAAAATTCAATAAATTTGATTCTTACGTCGGCAATTCTCTAAATATAAACACTAGATTTAAATTACATTTTATACATTTATCAACGCGTCAAAATTAAAAGCTTTTAATACCCTTTAATATAAAAGCCTCCGCTAAAATAGTTTACGTCATAATGAGGGATTGCGACTTTTTGACGAACAAACTTAATTACTTTACTGAAGTTTTTAATAGGATTCTTACAAAGCAAATAGTTTAATCGAAATTTAAAAGCTTTTCCTTTGTAAATCACAAGATTTTGTCACTATACTATGAATGCAAATGTTGAATTTGACCTCATAAGGAAGAATCATACTCTCATTTGGTTTGTGAATGTTTACACATCATAAGACTTACGTTGACTTTCAGTGGAGGTGTCCCACGCACATCTAGTACTTTGTGCAACCACATTTTCGTCTTTTTTATGCATTAACTTTTTAATTATTGTACGGACTGCAATTTAATTGTTTTTGATTGATAGGCTGCAATTTCTTGCTTTAGTCAAGAACTAACAAGACTCAATTGCAAACTCATGACTCTGACATTAGAAATATTGCAATAATTTTGTATGCCTTTGATGACAACTACATTATGATGTCAAATGATTTTACCAACCCAATGCTTAATCATATTTAAGATAATTGAGAATTACTCTAGAAAGCCTTTGGTAAACTTAAGTGTTAAGGAATTAAACCGGATCTAGTGATAGGCGTCTGCGACAGGGATCTAAGTAAGTCAAGAGATGTTGACTCAACCCAATCAGGCGCAGATCCAAAAAATTTTTGGTTGGAATTAGGGTTTTTTATTACTAAATATGGGTTAGGATTAAAATGTTGCAGTGACTAATAAGTGCAGTTTAATGACTGCGTTTTCACATGTAAGCTACTTTTAAGAGTACACACACAAATATTCACATGATAAAAATAGTCCCAAAATATAAATATTGCGACACTTTGCTTAGCTTGACTCATAAATGATCCTGGAAACAAAATTGGATTTATGGCTAATAATTTTATATTTGCAACTACTTTCTCAAATAATAATAACATAACACATTTGAAAGAACGATACAACATATTTCTTAGTATTTATTAGCGGTTAAAAACTTTTTGTCTATCTCAACAGTGTTTATGTGCGTATTTAACCTGAGAATATGCAAACATCATTAGGGATTGCTAAAAAAACTCATGTTTGAAAATTCGTTTTAAACAGAAACTCTATTTTATACTTGTGGTTAGTGAATTTTTGAAATGTATTCCCATTGTAAGAATGCAAATGAAATGATCAGATCAAAGCATAGAGAGTCTAAAGCTAAAAGCTATTACCATATGAGGATTTACTGTTATAAATAATACATTTGACATAACACAACCCATGTTCTATTGAGTTTTTAATATACTTTACCCTTCTCAAGGTTGTGCTAATATTTGGCCTAACTACAGCTCACTAATTCCGCAGGGTTTTGCTTCATGAACATTACATATAAATAAGTTTGAAAAGCAAACATATATAAATGCATTGAAAAGTTGAAATATATATGGACAGTACTAAAAAGCAGGTGCGTACGCAGGATTTTCTGACGGGGAGATATTCTAGTCATGACCAAAACCGTGCGAGGCCCTACGAACAGTTTTGAAAATATATAGAAAATAGACTTTAAAAATGCATTTCGCGATCTTAGATTTGAAATTTTTCAAAATTTTTATCGAAAATTGTTGAATTGACCCCTCAAAATCAAATTTCAAAACCTGATAGGAGAGGATATTTCACCATGTCTCTCCCTTGCGTATGCATTCATAATATATGACTTTCGATAATCACATAATTGAATTTTACATGTTTGTTTGAAACAGTGACCCAACCTATTGATATGTTTTTATTTTCTGACCTAGCCCACACTAACCGAAAAATATAGCAAAAAATATGACCCCTCCCATTTACAGCCCTAATCTGGAGGCACTTCGAAACTATACATGTACTAAAATCTTATGTAAGGAACGCAATAATTCTTAGGAAATGGTAATTTACGATTCATTATAATATTTGCAATTTCGGAAATTAGCCACAATTAGCCTCTGTGAGATATAAGGTGATAAAATGGCACTAAATGATTTTTAGTTGAATATACCTGGATGCAAAGAAAACAACGGCTGTCTGTAAAATAAAATACAGGGTGATTAATATGATGAGCACAGATGGGGAAATAATTATTTCAATCTTTTGCAAAACTTTCTCTTTAAATGGGTAGCGTTGCCGATCAATTGATTTTTAAAAAAACATGCAATAACTGATTTGGAGTTCTAAATTTAAAAAAAAATTGTTAAACGTTTATCAGGTATTACTCAAATCCCTTATCACAAAACATTATCAAATTGTCGTGCATAATATTATCCCAATTAACCACTAACCAAATCCCAATGCGAATATTGTGAAAGTTAGGGCCTTTTTAAGGTTACCGTTACTGAAAATAATGTTCTTGCTCTTTTACCAAATTAAGTAAAACATTTATAGCTGGATCTACCACTTGAAAAATTTTGGCATGCAGGCAGCCATTTACTCACTAACAATCAATCACAAGTTGCAAACAGAAAATTCAACTAGATTTTGGAATCGGTTCAATGAGATTGAATTGATTTGATAATGTAATTACAGAATAGGCAATTCCTGTAAATTTGAGTCACAAAGTGATTTCAGTGTCCCATTATGTCAACTATCGGTTGCTTGGCTTAAACACTGTGAGTCATAGAGTAAATAAGCCAAGCGTTGATATCATTTGAATTTTACACGTTTATTTGAAGCAGAGAGGAATTCCTAAATATTTGCATTTTGTATACTTTATATTGATAGCTTATATATATATATATATATATATATGTTGATTTTAGCACTAGTAAACAATGCACATTTGCCATTTTTGTTGTTTTCGAAAAAGCTAACTTTTATGGTATGTGTTCTGAGCCAATATCCATATTTTTTGAACTTCAAAATATGAATTTTAACACATTTTGAACTTAAAAGTACCATTCCGCACGTCAGTCATATTTTAAATATGATATTTAACTTGAGATTATATGACGTCGCTGGGCGAGATCAATTTTAAAATTAAGACACCTCCTTCCACAGTATGGCTCCTTAACATGACGTAAGCAGATAACATACGCAAGGATGAGCACTTTCCTGACCGTTGAGAATATATAGCACTATAAAAAAATGACAAAAAATATTATTAAATATAGTTTCCCAAAGTATAAGCAAATGTATAAAATTCTTGTTGGGCATACAATTAGATTAGATTGCTATGCCTTTAGTTTTTTGCCATGTAGCTAATATATCCTATACAATTTAGAAGTATTATATTACGTCTTAAGCCAGATAATGATTTGCTAAGTTACCTTCATAGTGGAAACCCGTCCAAATTCCGCCGGAGCTATACGACTTAACTATCGTTCTCACAGGCCGATATTGGACTTTGAGATTTGGCGCCGTAGATTACAGTAAATATTATTAAATATGTTTAAAAATCTAATAAATCGGCTTTGTCTCCCCTATCATACGGGCCCTATGTATTTCAAGCTTTTACAAAAAGAGACTGTAATGCAAACCTTTGTCATTTCATTGATCCCACTCTTAAAAACTCTTATAATCAAAACTAAAAAAATAAATCTGAGTGTAGTTTGTATGATGCAACGAGTAAAAACGGACTTTATAGCATCAATTACTAATAAAATAGTCTACTCTTTCCAGTTTCGTCCGAATTTGAAATTTTTCAGCCATCATCTTTACTACTAGATATTACACTTTGACGTAGCATTCAGAAAAAGACAAATTGTAATCTTTTGGAAAACATTGAAGACGTTCCTAGAATCCTCTATGAGAGATTTTTATTCCGGTTACTTTATGAACAAATTCATATAGTTAAGTTTAGTCTTTCAAACACATGTTATCAATGTGTTTAATGCCCTGACACTAAATAGAATGCGTCGGTGTTTGGTTAACAACTCTCTGGTACATTTCCATTTCCTTCTGAGTCAAGCGAACAAAATAATTCATTGGTTGAATATTTAATGACATCCTACGATAATAAAAGCATCAGTGGCTTATCCAGTGGGAGATGGTGAATGCCCTCCCTCTTTCAAGTTTCCAACATTTATTTTTTCGGTTAAATCATATAATATTCAACAAAAATATCAAAAAAAATGGAAAACTAAGATGATAAAATGTATTTTTGCAATATTTTAATAAGGTCTAGAAGATTTAGCCTCGTTGTTTATCACTAAACGTTATCCAAGCCTGTTGAAAAATTTCTAAGTCATGAAATATTGAATCTGCGAATGAATTTCCATATACAAGCTGAATATTTGTGACAGTATTGGATTGCCTGAAGATATGAAAAAATTAACTATTTTTCGATGGGATTGATTTCGATGTTTCAAATTCTCTCCATACAAAGTCTCAAATAATCAGGTCAGGGTGGAACGAAAACTAACAATAAGTAATTTTCTGAAGACAAGCACCGAAATTACGTTGGAGGCGTGCTAGTTTCACCCTCAGACGTGGTAGATTTGGAAGAGACAGTCTGGGTGGATTTTAAAATGTAAATGAAAAAGCTACCACAGACCAACTTAAGATATGAAGCATGAAGCATGATTTATTGAAAATTTTTGGAATTTGCAATCTTTAACAACACTAATAAAATTGAAGGACCCTGCGGCTTACATTTGCGGTTCAGTGCTGGTGAATTATTTATTGCCTTAGATAAATCTAAATTTGACTGAATATCCTCTACAACTTCGAAGGACTCCAATGTTCTTTAACATTTGATGTCAATTTTCTAGTCATAGAAACAATGATAAAACTGCAAAATTGAAAACACTGATTTGTATCATAACTTTGTAGCTACCAATTAAATACGAGCACAAAAATATACTTTCTCAAAATATAATAACTATTTTCAATAAACCAGTTGGTATACAAAATAAATAAATGCAGATACCTTGGTTGACAAAATTGATTGAAGCTATATTATCAGATCTCAATATATCTTACAGACTACAGCAGATGTGGATTTATGAAATCTCTTCTGACACAGATTTCAATTAGTATTATAGAGGTCTGTCTGTTATCAAAAATATACATTAACCAATTCATTAAAATTCTGAATTAAACGAACTTTTGAGAAATTGGTTACAGAGTTACTTCCTTAATTTATGTTGTTAGAAGCACAAACCAGAGTTTCGTTAAAATAATTTCATTGTCTAAGCCTTTGGATACTTATGGATATGAATTTTGATGCAAGCTAATTAAGTTTAACAGCTATTGCTAATTAATCTTTATTTAATATTCCGTTCTCATGCAAATAATTTTATCTATTTTATATATTGAAAATTGAACTACTAAATGTCTTGTATTATAAAAGTTCACATTTCGAATTTAGTGTAGATAATAACAATGTTCTTTGNAATAGCAACTGCTAGTTCAAGGAAGATGTTGCAGAAGCAAGTGGAGACATTGAAGAAGGCAAGCAGAGATTTGGAGTTGGAATTTGGATTAGGAAAGTGTGCGACAGTGACAATGACCAGAGGCAAGTG
>CABFPE010001533.1:12479-30220 GCA_900660155.1 Hofstenia miamia
GTTCTTTGTGATAACTTTGCATTAGGCACCTTCAAAACTCCTTGAAACGCTAGTAGTCATTAACTTTTAAAACCGGTAGATGTTTAAATCTAGTAATAGTAAATATTCTCTGACATCTTAATTTTCAGGTTTTATCCCTAAGCCTAAGTCGACCGGTGGGCTGGGTCAATCCCGTCTATCACCTGATAGGCCTATGTGTGGGTCGATTTGTATTAATTGTGTGTAATGTGAGTGGTTAAAATGTTAATATATCCAAATTGATACTTTGCATTAAATTTCAAGTTAAAAATGTGAATAAATCCAAACTCATGTCGCAAAAAATGTTTTATCATTATTGAGAATTTATAACAATAAATCAGCCTTCCGTAGATAACATGCAACCTGGATAAATATAAATAAATAAATTGTGTAATGACCTTTAACCTGGTTAACTACATAACTCAATGAATATAAATGTTTGCAATTTAAGATTACACGTATAAGTGACAAAATATTTATCCTGTACTTTTGTTAGAAAAGTTGAAACAGAAGTGTTGGCGAATCTTTGACGTTTAATAGTTTATAATGTTTAAGTTAAGCGTGTGTACAGTTAGATAGTGAATCTGTGGTTTCTATTTTGGATCGATTACAGAACGCTATATTTATCTTAGGTAATTACTATCTCGGAAATTTCTATTAAGATATAGGTTGCCTTAAGCAATAAATATTGAATGTCTCATTATGTAGTAATTCCTTGAATCATTGGAAATTAATATACATTATTCTAAATCTCTTTATGATTTCCATCAAATTTCAGTGCAATTAAAAAATTTTTCAAGTGATACTTTTCAAACGATCATTTTGAACCAGAATTTTCCAACTTAGTGTTAATCAAGGATAGAAATGGATCAATTTCGGGCAATCCAAAACAAATTTGCAGAATTTGGATATCCGTATCCAGGTCGAATCTACTGCTGTAAATTCGCATTAACTATGTAACAGAATTAATTAATCGACAGCTAATGGGTGTAGATAGCAGGGATTCATACCTTTTGTTTGCGTTAAATCATTGCTATTTTAAGTATTTCATAAAATGAGAATTTAGCAATAGAAATTTAAGAGTTATTCTCCTTTATTGTATATCCAAATCAAATATGCTTTAAAACGGAGTTCCACTCTTGAACATGTCTCCGAAGGATCCAGCAGAATGTAGTTCCTCCGCAGGTGGTTGTGAGCGTTCATTATTCCATTCGACGAGATGACATGTAGTTGGAATTCAGTTTTCATAAACTTCCGATTACTGCTAGCAATGATTATATGTATTATCCAAATAATATTGTTCAATCCTAGTATAGGCCACACTTAAAATTTCAAAGACAGATAGGGAAATGAGGACATCTGCGATAAATCAAGAAACATTCACAAAAAAGAGTAATGCAAATCTTTAGATTGAATCTCCACAAATCAAGGCCTTGATCTTAAGTAATTGAATAAATAGTGCCCTAAATCGAACCTTGAAAATAAATTAAAATGAAGTTTTTCGGTTTTTAGCAGACATTTCTTGCTATATGATAATAATTATTTATTAATCAGAAGCCGAACGCCAAAATGTACATCAAGTTGAAGCGTAGTATTTTTTACCGAGTTAACAGCTTAATATAGTGGTAAGAAAATATACTTTGAAAATGGATTTTCTCTTGAAAAAGGTTCTACTGATTACGGCATGTTTTTTGCATAAAATATGCAGTAACCGAAACCGTGGTTTGGAGGTGCAAAAAGCCGAAATGAAACTAATTTTTTTCGAAACTACCCAGCATTATAATAAACAATTGAACGTGTTTTCATAATTTTCATGAACAAATCAAAATTTTTTTTTTTGCAAAGTCAATCAAATTATTGGTTACAGAAAATTTTTTCAGCATTGCTAGAACCTACCAAATAGCATTCATTCTTAAGCATAAGCATCACCTAAGAATGAATGATATTTGGTAGGTTCTAGCAAAGCTGTAAAATTCATTGTACATCCCTTTATCGTGAAACAAGACCTTCGATTTTTTAAATAAAAAGTCAGCTATCAGTTATTTACAATTTTGTTAAAACAATTTCTATTTCTTTCTAGATAATATCAAATGGGTTGCTATTCAACGGCTTTCCGACAATAGGGCTAAATCTAGTTATCGAACAGTACAAGCACAGTTCATAATCCAGGTTCAAATGCGCACAATGTGTTTGGGGTTTGGGCATCGAATGGCGCGACGTTGAGGATTTTAACTTTCATCGCTAAACGAATTTCTGAAAACTAGTCTTTTTTAGATACAAACAAATTTGCCACCTAATAAAAATAATTACTCAATTTCAATGTATCCATTGAATTTTTAATCTTGTGATTGCGTGAAAATAATGTTTGAATTTTTGGTAAACAATTATTTTAAGTGTTTGAGAAAAATATGCTCAATTGTCTATGTAAACTTTAAACAAGAATTTTGCAGCTGTGCCTCAAAAGAAAATTGATTTTCCAATATCCTTAGAATTAGAAGCCTTAAAAGTTTTAAGACAGCACTGATGCTGTGACATTGCGCTGTAAGGGGTTTGGAATTGCAATCTTGTAAAAAATTTGCCGAATTTTTTAATGATTTTTTTACTTGTGCAGGTAAATTACTCACAAATTGTTAATATAACATTCATAACTGTTTAAAAAATTAAATTACTGTTGTGGAAATTTAGCATTAAAAATTTATTAAGGCGGTTAAGTGTAAATGCAGTGGGCCATGATGTTTTTGATGCACAACGTATCCGCATAGATGTATACGATTATGGAAATAAACCATGATTTTTTCGTAAAAGTACAAGCAACATGTGTGTCAATTGACCACAAATAGCTCTGGACTGTCGCTATCATTGGACTTTCCAAATTTTCACATACTTTTTTGTTAGCAATTTTTTTTCAATAAAATTGCCTTTTACAAAATTATTCAGATGGTCTTTAATGGGTCTATCCGGGATTTGGGGATCCTGGATTGCCATGAAAGTTCACAGGGGATCTGAAAATATCTTAGGAGGAAATTCAAAAAATGAAAGACATCAATTGTGTCCACAATAACAAATCGTGTGAGGAAGCTAATGGTGTGCTAATGATATTCAATTTCACCCGAAAATTTGCTAAACTGCTCCCAGTTTTGTATTACAGGCAATAATGCAAATAGGACGGAGTCGAAGAACGCTATATATCACGCATTAGCCATTCTTAAAAGTATGGCCTGGAACCTGGAACTATCGACTGATCCCTTAGGTCTTCTAAAATTAGATTTAAACAGACTGTATTTATCAGGACGATTCTTGCACAGCCAAGATTCATATATACACCGAGTTTCTAATACAACTTAATTATTATGCATCCAAATTCTAATTAATCCTTAAAATGAATCAGAAATCATCCATCAAAAAAGTGAATCTTTGTTATTGTATGTTATGAAATTCAAATGTAATCATATAAATGCAGAAAGTATATTTTCATAAAATTCAACTCTCCAGGAAGCATTGTGGTAAAGGCTAAATGAAAAATCCTTTCACGTTCCATTGATCATATTTGAAAACCATAATTTCTATTCCATATTATGTGTATCTTAAATAAGTTGTCTTCTGAAAGAAATGCTAAACACAGCATTAAATGCTTTCGAATTTTTCAGAAAAAATTTTAATTTATTTAATAGTAGCAAAAAATTTCATTATCGTGTCCCGGGTGAATGAACTCATAAAAAAGTCCGAGCATGGGAAAGAAAGTATTTTGAGAAATGGGTGCGGCATTCAAATAGCTCTACCCGATAAATGAACGTTTTCTACAACGTTTGTATAAAAATTGTTTAAAAATTATAGAAATAATGCATTTTCCACTACGAAAAATAACGATTATTTATTTTCGATAAAACAACATTCTTAGTTATTTTTGATATAGTCTTTGCTAATATGGACCAAAAATACACATAAAATATTTTTAACCTACAAAAATTCTCAAAATCCCATTAAGACGAGATGTTTTTAAGTGTTTGTTCGTTGCTCACACAATGCGGTAGAAGTTGATGTTAATTTAATTGCTCAAGTACTTGGTGTTTCAAATGATCGCAAGACCCTGGTTGACTGTCTTCGAAATCAAGCTTGCATCAATTTTGTTCATTAACGTAAACAGAAACGCGAGACGCCATCTTGTTGGCACCAAATATTTACTTTGTACTTGACACTGTGCCAATTAGCCCCTAATCCACAGCGTGTCTTTTTTAAATGATTTGTAATTCTAGTAATGAAGAACGAAGTAAAGAAGATAGTAAAAAAAGTAACGATAAAAAGTAAGTTTATTTTGTACAATATTATATACTGTACATATGCACATGAATGTATTGTAATTTAATCGTTTATAATGAAGAAATACATACAATTTAACATACATAGTTTTTTTAATGGTCAGTCAAAACTATAAATAAATCAAGTACACATCGTTTATGACTTCGACGTCTATATATTTATAGCACTTTAATGAACTTGAGAAGTTAAATATATTTGTTAACAATCCACTTAAAATGTTATGTAAATTTGTTTAATTTCGAAGCTAGCTTTCAAAATAAACTTATTTAAAGTACAAACACAAGTGCGTCAATATCAATAAAATGATAGCTTGTATTCGTTTAAGCATTTTTGCCTTTCCCTAAAAGCGAGGGAAACTAAGATAATTAAACGTAATATGTCTACTAACTGTTTTCCTCTTTCCTTGACAACCGTTCTACAGTTATTTCTTGTGTATAGGAAACCTCCAAATCGAATAAAAATTACTGCCCGTTAGGTGGCATCGTCTAATTCACAGACTAGTCAACCAGTCAAATTATTTCATTTATAATAGTTATCGTCATTCGCTCTACGCTGTTCGTAACTTTTGGTCATTCAGAACTAAGTAATTTACTCATCGAGTTTTAGAATATGACTGAGTCAATTGAACAGAAAATACCTCTTCCAAACAAGTATCCTGTTTACATACCATCAAATTTAGGAAATCCTGAAAAACCTCAAGGTTATGATGATCGCAGTTCAGGTTCTCTAGAAAGCGCTGTTGAAATCTCTTGTTCGGATTCACAGTATAGTGATGACAGAGAAAGATGGGAAGGAAGATTTTCATTCATTCTCTCACTTATCGGCTTTTCTGTTGGATTAAATAACATTTGGAGATTCCCCTACTTGTGCTACAAAAATGGAGGAGGTATGCTTTATTTATTTTTCTTTGTATATACATCTTATATGATTTATTGTTAAACTTAGCTACATACAACTTTTTAGGGGCGTTTCTTATTCCATATTTCATTTGTCTTGTTTGTGCTGGGATTCCATTATTCTTTATGGAACTTGCATTGGGCCAGTTTATGAGTAAACGCTGCTTCGCTGCTTGGAACATTTGCCCTTTGTTTCAAGGTAACTTTAATAATTAGTAACTAAAATAACCGATTATTCAGGTATTGGATACGCATCTACAGTTGTTGTATTTTGGTTAAATGCATATTACATAATTGTGTTGACTTGGCCTGTATATTACCTACATATCTAAGTGTTACCAGCATTTTTGGAACTGTTCCTTGGACATATTGCGATGTTGCTTGGGCTAGTGCAAAATGTGTTGATGGAAGCGAAACTTTCGTAAACACTAGTAGAAATATCTCAGAGTTGGTTTCTCCAGCAGAAGACTTCTTCAGGTTAGTATATTTTCTCTATAATTCAGTGGATCTTTTTTGCTATACATGAACGCGCATTTTCTATTAAAATGTAATAAATATGTAATAAAAATGATTGTTTTTATCGGTTATTAAATTTTACTTTAGCGAAATTAATGTTTGTTATTTAGCAGATACGTTTTAAATTCCAGCGATACAATTGAAGACGTCGGTGGTTTACGTTTTGGTCTAGTTATATCATTAATTGTCTCATGGTTTTTGATTTATCTATGCATTTGGAAGGGCGTTAAAGTTACAGGCAAGGTAATTTCAATTTTTTTTTACTGAAATTTCTCTGATGTTGGAGAATTCCTTCCCGCTACGCCAAATGAACTATCACACCGCATTGCAACAATTTGCTAAATTTTAAAATTAGCTTACAAATCCCTGTTCCATTATTAAACAAATTTAATTTTAATTTTAATAAGCATGAATGAGATATATTTTTCTAATTTAGATTGTTTGGTTCACGGCGTTGTTTCCTTACGTGATTTTATTTTCATTGTTTGTTCGTGGTGTAACTTTGGATGGCGCTTGGGATGGAATAGAATTTTATTTGAAACCAAATTTGACAAGACTTGCTGATGCCGAAGTTTGGATTGACGCTGGCACTCAAATCTTTTTTTCATATTCCATTGGCATTGGTGGCTTAGTTGCATTAGGAAGCTACAATGTATACAACAATAACTGCCTTAGGTTTGTTTCAAAATCAATTTCAGTATACAATTATATACATTAAAATTACATAAATCTAATTGGTGCTATTTAGAGATGCCGTTATCTTCACAAGTGTCAACACATTCACCAGTATTTTTGGTGGAGTTGCAATTTTCTCAGTGCTAGGATACATGGCCAAAGACATGGGTGTCGAGGTTGGAGACGTTGCAGCTAAAGGTGTGTAATCAGTATTTTTCTTTATGCATTGCATGTTTCTATTGATGTGTATTCTAATTTACCGGTATAAATTTTTTAAATTATGAAAATAAGATTAGTGTGTATAAATGACCATTACGGTTGTATCGCGGGCTAACAAGATTATTTTACTGTGCAGGTCCCGGTTTGGTCTTCGTTGCGTACCCCAAAGCGATTACAACTATCCCAGGAGCTCCAATTTGGTCGTCACTCTTCTTTCTCATGATTCTGATCTTGGGAGTTGATAGCGAGGTGAATGCCATATACTATCTCTGCTTTAAGTTGCATTAGAAATGTATATTAACTACTGTAGGCGTTTCCTAATCTCTTAATGGCCCCATAAGTGCTATATCTACATTTAGATCTACAACGTCGTGACCCTGTTTTAAAAGGTAGAGTGTGTGCATAAATTTATTTAGGTTTAACTTGGAAAAGAAAGAATTCAACGCTACTACACAGCAGGTTTTAATGCTATGGGGTCACTAAGAATAGTTAGGTTTGATAACAAAACGCCCAGTATTTCAATACTCATAATTATTAACCTATTTCTCATTTTAAATACATTTTTCTATTCAGTTTGTGGCAGTTGAAGGTTTTGTCACATCAATCATGGATTGGATGCCACATTTATTCAAATACAAACACAGCCGGGAGGTTTTTGTTGGTGCCACCTGCATATTTCAGGGTGTGATGGGTTTATCAATGATAACTCGGGTTAGTTTCTTTGTTATATATAGTATTCTACATATGTATATATACCTTCCTCTTTTATTTTTAACACATAGTTTTTCCATATAATTAAACGGTTTTGTTAGATAGTGTTTTTATGTTCTATCTACATGTAGAAGAGCTGTAAATGGATTAGGATTAAATATATTGGCCTAACCGAAATTTAACTAACCTGGTTTTATTGATTTTTTAATGTGCTTTACCAAATCAATGTTGTGTTTCTACATCTATAGACTTTGATTCATAACTATGATATAAATACACGTTTGAAAAACAAACTCATAAAGTGTATTAAAAAGTAAAATCATATAAATAGTACTAAAACCTAAACCTTTATCTGAAAGTCTTAAAAATTCGATACAAAAAACTAATGGAACTGTTACCATCTTAAACTTTAAAGATCTTTCAAGTTCTTAAAAGTGTCACTGACTTGAAAATTTTTGGTTTGGTTTTTTAAAGCGTAACATTGCAACTGTTCCTCTCAAAATATCATGAAGTTAGTGAAGATTGGCCACTAAATATCAAGATGCTTAATAATTTAAGTTGAGTTATTTCAAACTTTCAGAATGAAATGCAATGTATTAATGAAATACCGAATTGATTTTGGTCTAGGAAAACAAAGTTACCAAACCATATTCTCCAATACAACTCTTTATATAAGCAAACTGATTTTTCTCAAATTGGAGTGATAATATTAAAAATTATTATAAGAACTTGAAAGATCTTTAAAGTTTAAGTTGGTAGCAGTTCCATGGGAATATTTTACTCTCCTGCAAGTGGGCGACAATCCGAATTATAACCCATGTTACTTTGAAATATAGACCCAATTCATTGATTTATTTTTATTCTTTGACTCAATCCAATAAAAATGTAACAAGATATTTGACCAAAACCATTTTACAAGCTTCACGTAGTTTGCCCGTTTTTCCTCAAATCCCCTGTCGCCTTACTAAGCAGTATTTCTGAGAAGGATACATAGTTTAGTGGTTATTATTGAGATTCTAAGTCCAATTCAAGCTATGTTCTGAATAGATTTTTAAATTAAGAATTAAAAATCTGGTTTCTTTCAGCATTTTTTTCTGTTTTTACAACAATATGCAATCATAATTATTTCATTTTTTAATTGAGTAATATAAAATATCGTTAAGGAATATTTCTAAAATAATTTTGATCATTGTCTTTCAATTTCTGCTGCTTTCCAACGTTTAGATCATCCTACTCATTTTCAACGTTTCAAATGTCCAATTCAAAAAAATTTTTTATCCCTATTTAAGTTAGGCATTTTCCATTTGATATCGCCACAAGGATATCATACACTACCGTTTTTAAGGTTACTTAAAAGTATACAGATCAGTTATTTGTTTTAAATGCATCTTATACATGGTGGAAATTGCAGGAATTATTCTACTAAGTGCTAGCATTCTTACAAACTAAATAATAGGACACAACTTTCTAATTCCGGCCTTCTTTTGGCTCATATTAAAATTGGTGACCTATACTACCAGTTTGAATTACCGGCACACTTCCCTATTTATTCTAAATTGTTAATTGCTTTCTGAATTTTCAATTGTATTGCTTTTTCCAAGTTTTGAAAATTTTTATCCCTCTTCAGCAAGTTATTCGTTACTTTTGTTATTTAATGACATTAACTTTGTGGCTAAATGATTTTTTATTAAAACAATTGCTACAATTGCCGCATTTAGGGTGGAATTTTTGTTTTCAAACTATTTGACTATTATTCTGCCAGTGGAATATGCCTTTTGCTGATTGCAACATTTGAATGCATATCAATTGGATGGTTTTATGGTAAGTTTTTGAACTCTAACATTTAGTAATTCACCTGCAAATTCTATTGTTTGAATTTTGACTAATGAATGTTTGATTAGGTGCTAACAGATTTTGTGATGACATCAAATCAATGGTTGGCCGCAGACCACCAATGTATTTTCCAATTTGTTGGGCACTTATAACACCACTAACTACAGTTTCAATTTTGGTTTATTCTGTTTATGAGCATACCACACTTAAGCTCGGTGATTACACTTATCCAACGTGGGCATATGCATTTGGATACTTTCTTACCTTTTCTTCAGTTTCTTGTATTCCAATAACGGCGTTTATAAAATACGTTTTTGCCAGTGGAAGCGTCACTGAGGTTGACTTTTTGAATTTCACCAAACATTTAGTTTTTCGAATATAATATTTCTATTATGTTGTATTTTGTATAATTATTCTTACGCTTTCCATAGTGTTATATATTTTCACTCTTTCGCAATGCTCAATAATTATCTTAAACTTATTGAATTGTTAAAGCATTCGTCTTCTGATTTTGAGCCACGAAGTAAACTATTTGGTATTGATTTTGTATCTTATTTTAGAAAAGCCAAGATATAACCAATTGCATTAAAACATTGAATATTTGACGTTTAAAAAATACAACTTTTGAACAGCTTTGCTAAGGCCTTAATGTTGTTTATAATTTGTGCTTTAGCGATTCTTTGCATTGATAACACCAACAATCAGTCAAAATCAAATTCACGAGAACACTAAACGACCGTACAATATCAAATCTACATGTAGTAGTAACAATGAAGACAAAGTCAGATTGAAGTGCATATCGATTATTCTTCAGCAGCTTCAATAAGGCTGGAATTAAGCGAATTTAATTGACTAATTCTCCTAGTAATGGTTGTTGAGAACATTTGACAGATTCATTCTTTGGTTTATTTATGTGATATCATGATAATTTTATTGTTTTTATTTATTTTACAATTGTTTTGTACGCTGTAAAAGTAGCAAAATTTTTACAGAGTATTATGTCAAATTTGGAAGTAATTTCTCACTGATATATTTCCTAATGAATAATATGTAAACAAGGATTAGAATTTCATTGAATAGAATGAATATGTAATAATTGCAATTACTGAGCGATCTCGCCAGAATAATTTGGTAATTTTTTAGCAATTCTTAAATTTATTGTTTGCAGGGTGATTCATTAAAATTTTAATTTACTTTAAAAGGGTTAAAATGTCATTTAATGTATAAATTTTGAATTATAATTTTTTATGTTGAAATAAGTTTATAATTTTTTAATCTGCTATCTGAAGTATGATTTCAAACTGAAACAGCATATTTAGTGTTTTAATGTACAATATTTTTTGCAATCTTTGTTTAGATAAAGTAATGGCTTTTATAATGCTGCATGAACTTTCTAAATGAATACGTTGTATTTTTAACCTGCTAACATTATAGTGGTTCTTTTACTTGAATATAAACAAATATCTGTGAATAATTTATTCAGAAAAACATTGAAGAATCTTGTTATTGTACGATGGATTAGCTTGGCCGTACCTAAAACCCAATTGTTAACCCTATAATATATTTTGGGAGCACGAGGAGGGTTTTGAAGTACTCGGAATGCTATTAGCTTGCAAAACTCGGAAGAGAAATCGTCAATACTAGAATTTGATAAAAGATCTTCTCGAAACTACCAAAAAGTTTGAAATATTTTAAATTTCAGTTTATTTATCAATCACAAACAATTATTTTTTATCTTGCAAAACAGAATTGTTCTAAAATTGCATTTACTGTGAAAGAACTCGGAATTTTCTTGAAAAAAATTACTCGGAAACCAGGGGCATGAGGCACTAACTTTGAACTAAGACAATAAAATGCTAAATTTGCTCAATATTTTTATAAATTAAATTAAAATAAAAACACTAATAAATATATTTTGCTCAACCTGAGCATCATCAATTGTAGAATCAGGCCAATCCACCATTAGTGTATCATTGGTAGAAAAACTATTACTTTTCTCAGGTAAAATAGTAGGCGGAGTCGGCACTTTTCCAGTTCTCTCCTTTACAATAAGTGTTAGGTTTATTAACTTAATTTAATATGCGTGAGCCCTTTTAACTACGTAACTTACTCCAACTTATTTAGGTAAAACAGAGAGGATGGAAGAAAGGATCAACACTCGAAGGTAGACATTCATATCCAGGAACTCATAGACCAGCTGCATCTACAAATGGAGCTGCCATTGTAATGTAGAAACCATCAAAGGAATTGGTATGTGAATAGTGAACTCAGTGTGATGGGATTTGCAACTACTTAAGAATTTAGAGCATTGATTGTTTTTGTTATTATGAACTTGTGTAAGAAACGAAGTATTGCAACCTGGATGCTTGAGTAGCTTATTATAGAGCCTTACATGTAATAACCCTACATATATAGAAATAAGTAATAGCCCTCGATACATGTAAACAATCAATGCTGCCTGCAGAAAAATATAGACGTGAGTCGGCTGAAGGTCTACTGTAAGAAACAATGAGCAACTTATTGTGACTATTAAACAATCGATATGTAATAGAATATAAAGATACGATCTAAATAACCATCTAAATGTAAGTAACATTAAATCAACAATCATCATATAACATAATAAATAACTGAAGTTCATCAATAGGGAAGTTAACATGTAAAACATAATAGTGCAATCATAATAACAGGCAAGCAACAATGAGTAGGAAAGCTATAACGGTAAAAAACTCCTACACCTATCCATAACCTAAGAGCACACAAGGTAACTACAGCTGTCGCTCTCCCCGCTGTGGAATAGCTATTAGGAGACTGCTCCAGCATACCTTTAACTGGATGTGGGAACCCCCAAACAATTACCCTAGCTCGTAAACGTTTAGCTTTCCATTATAATATAAAATAACCTGACAAGAGAAAAGTAAATCCAACATAAATTCGCTCATCAATAATTACATCACTTCAAGCATATTTATACCACTTTGTAATAAACAACTAAATACTCGACTAGTACCTGTTAATCGTTTCTTGTTTACTGTTTTCCCTCGTTTAATATTTCTGCTACGATTACGCAATGTCAGCGTTAATTTGACTATGCTGTTTTACCATCTTTCATTTTGTCAAAATACTGTCGAGCATAATTTTAAATATAATTGCACAAAACGTTTACAAAATGAAATAATCAATCCTATCATGTGTTTACATTTTAATCATTATAATCATTATAAATAATTTTAGTCTTTGTTTCATTCATCCTTTCCTCTCATCTTGACCACACATGATAGTTTTGATGGATTATGTCACACTTCCCCTCCAGCATAGCTAATTAAGGATGACCACTCATTCTCCATGTACCATTTCTGCTGCCTTCTTGATTATCTCGTTAGCCTCTTTCATCTCCCAGCTAATCTTTTCATACAACTCTTCCTTAGTGATTTTTAACACGACGTCTTTTTCTGTAGTTAACATCTTTTTGTGTCTCAGAAATGACGGGTTCTTCAGAGATTTCACTATTGTGCACATGCTGCGTAGCTTGTTTAATTTTTCATGGAATTTGATATCGTGCACATGCTCCGTAGTTCGTTTAGTTTTTCATTAAATATTTCATAATGTTTCCGATAGAGTTTCATTCCTTTTATTGCTATCATTAGTGTCATAATTGTGTCGATTCTACTTGTATGCGCTAGATCTGTGTGAATCGTGGTGTTCGGATAGAAGAATTCGTAAGTTGATCTTAATGATTTTGATATCGACGCTTTGTCGTAGAAAGCACTTATATTTTCTAAGACTTCTTCTTCACTGATGTTTTCTGGTTCGTTTTTTCCTAGTCTCACCATGGTAATAATCTCCACTCTTCACATTACGTCGTAATACCAATACTGGGAGCTCCAGAGTTCTCCCCATATGATATCATTGATTCCTGAAAACAATATTACTGTTTGTGTGGATCATTTTTCAATTTTGTTGCGGACTTTCTTGATCTGCTTACATATTGGTTCTCCTTCTTTATACAAATCATTTGGTGTTACTTGTCCTTCTATGAAAATTCTCTCTTTGTTATTGTTCTTTAATAGGAGCTCCTTTGACTTTTTGTAATGCTCATCATTAACAATATTTTCTGCAGCTTGTCTATTGTTAACATACGTATTTTCTTCAAATATTTTCTTATTTCTTTCGTGATCAACTCATGTACTCTCTTTTCTTTCACCACTTTTATTGTTTGTAGCGTTTCTGCATGCTCCCTTCTTATTAAGTTGCGTGTTGTTAGCCATGGTTGACATTTGAGTGCTCTCAGTTTTGTATTCAAAGTTGCACCCCACATGTACTTTTTCATTTCATCTGTTAGTATTTTGACTTCACTTGGACAAATACCTGTCTTGTTTGTGAGCTCTATTATACTAGGTCTTCCCAGTGTGTGCTGTTGCATCAACAACCTCATGAAGTGTTTTTTGAATCTCTGTTGTACTTTCTTTGTAGGGGATAGCAGTAATCTTTGGCCATTTTGTTGGGTTGGTTTGTCGGCTTTGATTTCTGACCATACCATTGCTTCTCTCTAAATGTTTGGGCGTTTGGTTTATCCTCATCATAGGCAGTACTAATTCCAGTTTCTTCTAAATTTTCAGTTATTCCTAACAACTCCATTGTCCTTGTCTGATATTACATATTGAGTGCGATTTTTGGTTCTACCATAATTCTTTTCGCCAGCGCCATTTCATTGATTTGACGACCACCTTTTTGAGCTCAGATATTTTAAGTGTTCCACTGCTCAATGTAAAGAGGTTATCCAATTTTATTTCCACTTCCTTTATACATTTCAGAAGTTCATCTTCTTTTTGTGTGACAACTATTATTACTCTAGTTTTATATTTCTTGGCTATTTTTAGCATTTCTTCTATGTTAGACTGAAGCTTCTTTGATACTATTTCTCTATCTTTTACAAAGTATACTATCGTGAGATGCTTTTTATTCAAGTTTACTTGTTCGCATTCTGATATAATCGTTTCTCTGTTCTTCTTTAACTTCTGCATGTCTTTCATAGTAAACTGTTCATTGAACGTGATGTGTACTGTACTCTTAAAATACGGTCTATTAAATTGCTCTTTCATCTCTCCTGTGTATGCTATTATTGTGTTGCATGTAGGACTGTTCTTTTTGTCAATCACTATCGGAATTGCATAGCTTTCATTCTCTTTTGTGGACGTACTGCTTCTTATCAATCTCTTTGTCTCTGGTGACAAATTATTGTATGAGTTGTATCTCATTTTTCGATTTGCTATAAAATAGGGGTGAATTCTTTCTTTCCCTATTTTTGTTATTCGGCTTTCCCTTTCTTCTGACCACGACGATTTTGTTGAAGTGGACGTTTGTTGGTATGAAAATATTCCTGAGCTCGTTGTCGTAGGGAGTGAACTTGTTGACGGTATTTCTGATGTATCCATGTCTGAGTCATCACTTATCAGCTGTGTTTCCCAACTTTCCATAGTTATTGATGGTGTTTCCTCTCTGCCCTTTAATTGGCATTGAGTACTACTGGATGTCGAAGGGGAGTGTGCATAATTTGGTATTTCCAACCTCACGCCCTTTAATTGGCGATCAGTATCTTGTAGATGGCCCTCATTTACCCGCCTGCCCATTATTTGACATTTGGTAGAGGGTGATTTCTCCTTTATCGTCTCCATCCTCATACCCTTTATTCGGTAATCAGATTGAGGAGACCTCCTTCTTATTCTTCTTCTTTTGTTCGTCAGTGTCATATGCTCCGTCGTCATACCCTTTAATTGGTAATCAGACTGCGGAGCTCTTCTTCTCACTCTCCGTCTCTTGTTACTAGGCGGTGAATTCTCCATTGTCATGCCCTTTAATTGGCAATCAGATTGCAGAGACCTAGTTTTACTGGTGGAGCTCGTCAATGTTTCTTCTGTCCTCACATCCTTTATTTGACGATCAGATTGTGGGGTTCTCTTCCTTCTCACTCTTCTCGATTTCATTGGTGATTGTTGTTGTGTCAATTTCATGTTTCCTAAATTCAGTTACTAAATTAATATCCCATATCTTGGGGTCATATTTTGTTTTATTTCTTGCTGCCCTCTGGGGCATTATTCTTCTTTCAAGTTCTGGTTCCCCTTTCTCGGGTCTATCCTGGAATTCTTCTTCATGCACACTGTCCAAATCGTTCATTTCAGCATATGTGCCATCATCAACCTGTATAATTTTAAATTCTGCATTTTTATCAAGAGTCACTTGTTCTATATTTACTGTTGCTTGTTTTAAATTTTGAAAATGTAATATCCTTCCGTCATTCAATTTATAGTTATTATTGGGAAGTGTTTGTGTAATTGTGAATGGCCCTGACCACTGTGTCTTAAGTTTTCTTACTTGATTCACGTCTTGTGTTCTCATCAGAGTGTATGTGTAAACCTTATCCCCTACCCTGTGTGGTTCACTGTATATCTTCTTGTTGAAGTTTCTTTCTTGCCTTATTGCTGATTTCTTTGTGTTGTGACACATGGCTTTGTGGATTCCAGTTATTTGATCTTTAATCTTTCTTATGTAATCGTTATCTGGCTTTTCAGAGTACGTGTGATATTGCATTGCCGCTTCTCTACCATACATAGCCTTATACAGCGTCATCCCCATTGTTGAATGTACTGATGTGTTATAGAAATATTCGACTATCTCCAATATTTCTCTCCAATCTCTGCCTCCAATTCTTGAAGTTAATACTCTTATTAATTTAATCATCATTCTATTTAATCTTTCCACTGCCCCATTTGCTTGTGTGTGATACGCCATTGTCTTTTCAGTTAGTATTTCCATCAGTTTAGTCATTTCTTCAAATAATTTACTTTCAAACTGTACGCCCCTATCCGATATTATTGTTTGCATTGGTCCAAACTTTAGAATCCACTCTTTCATGATCTTGTCTGCTACTACTTTTGCCGTTGTTGAATCTAATGGTATCATTCGAGCGTATTTCGTAAAATTATCGACTAAAACCAATATATACTGATAACCCTCATCATCTTGAGATAATTTCTCTAGATCTACATGGACAATTTCGTTGGGTGCTGTTGCCATAATTTTTTCAAGCGGCGCAGTTTGTACCGGAAAATGGCTCTTATTATTTATAAGACATGTATTGCATTTATTAATGACATCTTCTACCATTCTTCTAATACTCGTTGTTATGAACCGGGCATTAAAGGTATTCTCTGTCTGTATTATGCCCAAATGTCCGTTCTCATGTATCTTTCAAACTAATTCCCTTTTATAATATTCGGGGATTGCTATTCTCAGCGTCTTTCCTTCTATATACAAAAGTCCATTTCTATTTAATTTCCACTTATATCTTTGGAAGTAACTTTTGGCTTCTTTTCCCAGCGTCCAATCATCATCATCCATTTTGTCTTGTATATCTCTCAAAATTATGTTGGTTTTCTGTTTTTCAATTATGTCTTTTTCGGATATTTCTTCCTTAATTATTATTGGCATAATTGCATTTTCTTTCTTATCCATATTAATATCAGGTAGTTTGGCATACTTGTTTTCTGACATGAACTGAAATTGTTTCTTTTCACCATCGACTTTTTCCAAATCTCTTTGGTATTCTGGCAACACTGTCCAGAAATCTGCATTTTTATGTAACGTTCCTTTCCGATGTTCTATTGTAAATTTAAACTCGTTTAAATATTCAATCCATCGTGATATGATTGATGATTTGTCACCAGAAAACTTTTTAAGCCATGCTAATCCACTATTATCAGTTCTCAGTTTAAGCATTTGTCCTATTAAAAACTAAGGAAATTTCTTTATGCTTTCAACTAGTGCCAACATTTCCAATTTCATTGAGCCATAATTTTCCTCACTCTGTTTCAGTTTGCAACTAAAAAACTGTATGGGCACTTCTTTACCATCCTTTATCTGACCTAGGCATGCTCCTATTGCGACGTTACTGGCATCACAGTCGAGGATAAATTCCTTGTCATAGTCTGGTGTATTCAATGATGGCATCCTGCTCAATTCATTTTTTATGTTATCCAACTGATCTTGTTCTCTCCATGTCCACTCAAAGATTTTATTCTTTTTAAGCAATTCTGTCATTTTACCAGTTTTATGAGCCACATTAGATATGAATGAACCATAATTATTGATAAAACCCATAATCTGCTGTAAGTCCTTTTTTGTTTTCAGACTACTAATGTTTTGAATCATATCTTTCGCATTGTTTTTCATTCGTATTTCGCCTTTTCGAATTTGTCTCCCCAAGAATACTACTTGCTCTTTTTCACACTTCTTTCCGTTAACACGTAGACCTGACTTATACAAAGATGTTCAGTGTTCTGTCCAGCTTCTCAAAGTGTTCTTCAATTGTATCACTTGCTATCAATATATCATCTATATACGCACTTATCCCTTTTTCAACTTGTTTATTATTCTGTTTCAAAACTTTCATTACATATCTTTGAAATGTAGCTGGGGCATTACATAATCTGAAAGCCATATACATCCACTCGAACAGCCCATACGGCTTTGTAAATGCTGTTTTTTCAATATCCGTAG
>CABFPE010001535.1:0-24298 GCA_900660155.1 Hofstenia miamia
TTCCGCAACTTGATATTGGAGGAGAAGAACGCGCCGGAAATCAGATATAGAACGTCCGCATGGCTGCTAGCGATATGGCTCACGGAAGAAAAAGACCTCAAGCTACCTGTATCCAGAAACCAAAGGGTAAAACTTACAAAGGCAAAGAAGTTTGAAATCGCGTTATCACCGATGAATACACAAACAAAAAACTGGATATTAAAAGGTCACGTTGAAAAGACAGAATCGCCCAACAAAAATGAAAAACCGATGCAGATAATGGAGAAATTGATGAGCAGGCTGATAACAAAGTACCACCCAACGGGAAGAATGTCAATAGTGGAACTTGCAAACATGACAGGAATATGCCCGAGCGAAATACAAATATTCGAAGAGCCGATGCGAAAGTACATGTGGGGTGCAACTTCAGAAACAAGATTAAAACAACTCCCCAACCAGCCATGGATAACTACAAGGAAAATAGTCAAACGAAAATTAGCCGACACAAAAGATATAACAAAGCTAATCAGAGAGAAAAATATACAACAAGTGATAAACGAAAACATGAAACGGCACATGAGAGACAGCCCGAGATGCACTTTTACGAAAATAATTAGAAGGGCCGAGATGCTGAAGAAGGGTGGAATAACGACACCAGTGGAAATATGCGAAATGGTGACGAAATCGCAGCAAGAAATCATTAAAGAAGAACAACTGCTAACGTCATCACAACTACTACTGTCGCCACAAACGCAAACAGTGATCGACCGCATTAACATTGAAAAATGGGGAGACACAAGTCAAGACAGTACGATAGAGTGGATCGATACGGATGATGAACGATTCTTGGTAGAAATAAAAGTCACCAAAGAAAAAAGAGAAATAACAGAAAGAAACTATCAAAGGATAAGAGAGCAACAGACAGTTGCAACAATGAAGTTAATGTTTACGGAAGCATTCACGCGTACAGAGTTAGAGGAACTATTGAAGCCCTTCAACCAAATCGCGCTCGATGTTGAATGCATCACATCAAGGATTGAAATACAAGAACGCATACGCATAAAGTTAAGTAAACGGGGTCTAACACAATCATTCTGGGAGACAATCCCAGAGGCGAAGATGAATTACCCCGCCACCATTGGTTTAGCAACGGCATCTAATACAACGGGCACTTATGATGAAATTGAAAGATTAATTGATACAAAGATCTTATTGTGTACGCCGCCAAAAACAATAGCAATACCCATGGTACTGCCAAGATGGAGGCTCCCGAAAGAAGTCCGTCCAGCCAAGACATTTTTGCACGAATACAAATCATATGTAAATTCCCGGAGTAAAGCTATGGAAATGATACAGCGTGAAGATTATAAGAAGACGAAGAAGATATTAATAGACAATGATAACAAGGAACGTATCTATATCGAGGGCACGATCACCCCAGACCAACTATATACAGAAGGGAAAGCGATACATATTCAACTCAAAGAACTGAGGAGAGAGATAGAACAACGACAACCGCGAGCAGTCATTTTATTCTCAGGAGTTAATGACATAGTATGGACTGATCTGTGGGAGCAAAATTACCGTTACTACGATGTAACGAAACGTGTGGAGATCGTAATGATGATGCGAATCGGGAAAAACAATCCTGGCGATATATCGGAACAGGAAGTAATAGAGAACATTAGTTTCTTCTATAAGGACGTGGCAAACACGCGCAGTTTACGGAAGGTGTTTACATTCTTCTACCCGAATACGCAGATGAGAGAGGATCTGGCCCACACTTGCAGAGCAGACGCTCAGATGACGCTTTTGATAGCACTAAAGGGCATCAGTCTATACAAAAAATATTTTGGAATTTTCTCAAAGAAAATGAATGAGCTGCGACAACTGACACCGATAGCAGAGAACATTCGAGAAGCTCAGTTTCTGAAATACGCAAATACCGTCACAACCGAACGTGAGGCAGTACTAAAGATGTCGAAACAACCAGAATACGCGACAATAACGTGGGAAGAAGCAGAGGCGGAATCACTTATACGACAAGCAGACACTCTCGTGCATGGGGAACGACCTGTGCTGTCCCTAACGCAAGCTGAGGAGGGCTTGTAGCATCATCCAAAAAGCAACTAAGCTGCAAGTGAAGAACAACGTCGAATGATTAATATTAATCAGAATTGATTGTAAAATTTAGTTAATGATCTTAGTTATTTTTGTAAGATGCAACTAAGCTTTAATATTGTTCAAATTAAGAAAACTTGTTAGCCGATCAAGAAACATTTGACAAATTAAATTGAGCGAAATAACGCTTACGTAGTTACAGCCATATTGGCAGACGAATCATTTGAAATTTAAAATCGGCAGGTACTTTTGTAGAAATTTTATAAATAGCATTGATTCAACCATAATTTTGATGAACAATAAATTCTTCGGAGTTTATTTAATTTTCATTTCTACTTTATCTGGTTTGATTATTTAATAAAATGTGCAGCTAGGCAAGTTGTGTTTAGTAGTGGCTGGAATCCATCACGGGATCGATTCTAGGGTCTTTGTGCCAGTCACGAAAGTGCACCTATGTTACGGTTAGGAGTTTTTCGATTCTTGCCTAGTCTGACTATCGATCAATACATGTATGAAATAATCAATGCCTGAAACGACTGGATAGTCGACACTTAGGGATATATATATATTCTTAAATGTAGGAGACTCGACTATAATTGACTTGATAAATGACCTTACATGTAATACTATTAAATGTAGGTGTAGGAAACTGCAATCTTATTACTTAAATAATTAAGCCGATAGTTTTACGGTAATGGCTATTCTAATATTTTGTAAATGCAGTTAGTGTCAATGCCCGGTTGCTTTACTAAATCAAAACAACAAACACTTTACAACTTTGAGTTTAAGTCAGTTACAACTTTACTTGAGTGCATGCACCGAGCTAACGTAGGGTACACATAATTAGTTCCAGTTGAGCTGAGGTGGTGCCGTGGACTCAATCATTGGTTAAGAAGGAGAGGAGCTGTCTTGTGGAGATCGGCTTCGGGCAGGAGCCCATGGAAGAACTGAAGAGGAAACATCATACTGCTCTGTCACCTAAACAGTGATGGTTAATACTCAATTATTTAATTAACATAACTAGTTAATAAGAGAGAAAAGTCTGATGGTTCAACAAATGGGTAACACCTCACCCGCAGTTTACCAAGCATTCCTTAACAGTAATTAGACACGGCGTAATAAGCTAGGTGGAGGATGTTACACTTCTGTGTCTTTTATACTTTTGCTAATGTTGTAAAATCAGTATTGTTTGTTCCATATGTCCAGCCACACTGGGTCATTGACTCCTGAAAATAGCATCACTGTTTGTAGAGATCTCTTCTCTATTTCACTTTGCATTTCCTCTAGTTGTTCATGTATTGTGTATAGATTGTATGGCATTACGTTTTCTTCAATGTATATTCTCTCTTTGTTGTTTTCTGATAACATGATTTGTTTTGTCTTTTTGTATGCATCTGAAGTTATGATGTTCTTTGCTTTTTCTTTTGTGTTTACATAGGTCTTAAATTCATGTAGGTAGTCTTTTGCAATTTTGTGGTCTTTGGGTAGACACCATCTTGGTAATAACATTGTTTCAATGTTGAGCTCAATTTATGGGTAGCTGCCCATTGTTGTGGGTGATGTTGCTAAGCTGATGGTTGCTGGGTAGTTCATTTTTGCTTCTGTTATTTTCTCCCAGAATCTTTGTGTTAAGCCTCATCTTCTTAGATTTATTGTTGTAGTTGGGGCAATTTCAATTTTTGATGTTATGAATTCTACATTGATTGTCAATTGGTTGTATGGTTACAGGAGTTCATTGATTTTTGTTCTCATAAAAGCTTCAGTGAACATTATTTTCATTGTGGCGACCATGTGGTTTTCTTTTGTTGGCTGGAAGTTGTGAGTGGTTATTTCTGTTTCCTGTTCTCTTGTGATTTTTATTTCTATCAGGTACTGCTCATCATCTGTATCAACCCACTCAATGTTACTGGTTGGGCATAGGTTTCCCCATTTTTCCATGTTGATTGCACCTATTCTGTCTTGTGTTTTCAGTGATAATATGATGTTTGTCAACATCAGTAGTTTGTCTTCACATATTATTTCTGCCTGCGTTTTTGTTGTCATTTCTCAAACTTCTACCAGTGTACTTATTCTGGCTTTTGACATTTCCTCTGCTTTCTTAATGATTTTCATGAATGAGCATTTTGGTGTTTTGCATTTGAACCTCTCAGTTTCTTTTGCTGTGATTTGCTCTATGTTGTTCTTTTGCATTTGATTTAATATGTTGATTGTGTTGCACATTTTTCTTTAGTTTTTTTGTTAGCCATGGCTGTTCTTCTGTCTGAAGGAATTTGGTTTCAGAGGTTGCTCCCCATATGTATTTTTTGGTGGGTTCATTGAGCAGTGAGATTTTGTTTGGGCAGATGCCTGTTCTATTTGCTATAATGACTGTTGTTATTTTGCACATGGGATTTTCTTTTGTGATGATGTGTAGTATATTTTTATTGATGGTTTTCATTGGTTTCTCTGTCTTGTCTGGTGATGCAAATTTTTTGGTGAGCCCTTTTAGTAGCCAGTTCTTTGTGTTTGTGTTGATTGGTGAGAAGGTGATTTCATAATATTTTGTTTTTGTTAGTTGCATTCTTGTTTGCCTGGATATTGGTAATTGGAGGTTTTTGTTTTCATTGCATGATAGTGTATTTCAGATGCATTTGTTTCTTCAAATAAGTATTGTTTCAAATCCTTTTTTGTGTTGAGTATGTAGAATTTGTTTAGTTCAAGTAGGGTGGCTTCTATGGATTTGTGAAATTTCTGTGTGGGAGATTCAATGTTGATGATTGGCCACTGTTCTTCTGTTGTTTTTGTCATTTTCATCCCTTTCCATGTGTTTTGTATTTCTTTCAAATGTTCTTGATATTGGTTTAAGCTGCATTTTATGTGAAGCTGTGTTATCTTTTCGAGGTTGTTGGTTGTGGATGTTAGCTCTATTGTTTTTGCTTGTTGATAGAGTTTGATTGCTAACCACAGTTCGACCATTAATCAGTAGACTTCTGGCCAGTAATCTAGCTGGAGGTCCAGTTTTATTAGTTCTGATATTGTTGTTTTATTTGGGTGACGTTCTTTGATGAAGACGTTCTGTATGTGCATACACATAGTGTGTAGGAATGTTGGTATTGTCTCTTCTCTTGTTAGTGTAACTGTTGTGATTTGTGTTCCTGTACTCTCTGCTATGTGTATTGTCTCCTGTAGTTGTTTTTCGAATTTGTTTTTGTGTTCTTTGTCTTTTGTTATGTAGATTAGTAACTATACCATTTTCCGTCCAATAATGACATTTTTGCAATCAACAATGACATTTTTGTAATCAATAGTGACATTTTTGCAATCAATAGTGACATTTTTGCAATCAATAGTGACATTTTTGCTATCAATAGTGACATTTTTGCAATCAATAGTGACAATATATTTTTATCTATATATTGTTTGCATTTGTCAAACTTTGAACCATTGTACAATGTTTACATGTCTTTAATGCCAATGTACCCATGAATTACTATTTATGCTACTTTTATGCATGTAAATGAAAATTCACGACTTTTGAAGGCTGATTTCAAAATTTTTGTGGGTATCATAGGTAATTTACTCATTAGTCATTGTAAGATCAACAATTTCTTCGATATTTCAAATTTGAATATAAATAACCTAACTTTCAAATTTGAATACAGTGTACTACTGTAGAATCACTGGGGTGTGATTCTAGCGAACTCAAAGAGAATACAGTTCAAACTATCTCTATTTACAAAATGCTTTCGGCTTTATATATACAATATTTACAATATGTACAAATATTACAACTACCAGTCACTAACAAGAAAAGCGCGAGGTCTGGCCGATAAATAGTAACACCTACCAGTGATGCTACACTACTATCTTTTGTCAAAAATCCGCCATAGTTATTACTATACTGACTTCAGCTATACGCGCAAAGATAAATGATGAAAATAGAAAGCAATAATTGACAAAGAGGAATCTGGAGGAAATTATGTACAACTTGCAGCAGATTTGGGTGTAAAGAGAACGACAGCGATAGGGATAGTGAAAAGAGGCCGCAGAACAGCACGTAAACGGGGTGGCACTAGAAATTCGAGGACTAAAATGACTGAAGAAATGATGTCCACAGTGATTCGTACAATCGAGGAAAACCCTACAGTGACACTCAAAATATTGTCTGAAAACATCCTGTTGGGACATGTCAGTCAATCTACGATCTACCGACATCTCGATGGCAGATTAATAACTTATAAGATGGTGAGAAATGAGCCTGTAAGTAGGAATACCGAAGAGAACATCGAGAAGAGGAAGAGATTTGCTATTGACTACCAAAGAGAAACACGACGCAAGGTTCATCTGGATGAAATGAACTTTAATCTTTTTTGTCTTTGAAAGTTTGGAAGATCAGCTGTCGGGTCAAGAGCGATTGTACCAGTGAGGACGAGCAAAGGAACGAATTTGAACGTCATCTTGGCTGTCGATGATAATGGCTCAATTGTTCTGCAGCAAGCACATATGGGAAGCATCAAAGAGAAATTCAAAGACTTCATGCAGGAGTTGTCTTTGATGCTGACTGGTGAGGACGCAGTGATTTACATGGACAATGCACCCATTCATATCAAGGAAGCAAACTTCCATGACGTCCAACAGCAACATCAAATACGAAGATTCGACGCACCATACTCTCCGCAACTCAATCCAGTGGAAGGCTGCTTTTCAATCCTGAAAGCTGGTATAAAACGTCATCTTGGAAATCTTCATCCGCGACACGATCTTGCCGGTGCTGGAGATAACTCTCTGATTTCATATCGAGCTGGAATACTTCGGGATGCTCTTGAGCAAAGTATGCCTGATTTAACTCGAGCCAAAATTCGTAATCTATATCGTCGAGTAGACGCTGTTGTCGCTGACTGTGCACAAGGATTGCCTCTTGAAGCTTAGAGCTGCCTACTTTTGATAAATACATCGTTCTTTGTTCCAATATGCATTTTATTTTGTTTGTTGAAATACATATTATTTACATATTATTTACATATTATTTACATAGAATATATCCTTTAGAATTGTTTCAAAATCGATAAAATAACCTATTGAATTCGATAAAATAGAAATTAATAATTACTGGGTATAATAGCAGTACATTAAGTTGCTCATACCATTATAAATACAAAAAATGACAAATAAAAAAATAAATAAATGAATGCACATGAAAAGATACATACAGGCATAAGTGATAAATACACACAAGAACAAATAAATATATCTAAAATATATTGTCACTATTGATTGCAAAAATGTCACTATTGATTGCAAAAATGTCATTATTGGACGAAAAATGGTATAGATTGATTTGTTTCATCTCTGCTATCTTGTTTTTATTTTTCATGATGTTATGGGCTTTGATCAATGTGAAGTTTTCATTGAACACTGTGTGCACTGTGCTTCAGAAATATGGTCTCTCCAGTGTTTTGTTCATTTGTTCTGGGTAACTGATTACTGTATTTATCATTGGGTGGTTTTCTTTGTCTAATATGAGTGGTAGGTTCATTTCATCCATTTTTGTTTGTCTCCTTATGTGGCTCCAGGTTTCTGGTGACAACTTTTTGTAAGCATTGTATTTCATTTTTGTTTTATCAATGAAATATGGGTGTAACTTCTTGCCGTCAATTGTTGACATCCGTTTGCTTCTTTCTAGCAAGCATATTGTTTGTTCAGATGTGAAGTAAGTTTGCTCTGAAGTAGATTGTGTTCATTCTGAGGGGGCATGTAGCATCTCTTGAGTTACTCTCAGCAGTCTTCTTGTGCTGGTGCTCAGTTCATATTCCATCTCTGAACCACGGGTTATGGGCTACAGTTGGTCCCCTTTTTCTTGATTCCCTTCTAGAGTGTCAATTTGCATTTGACCAGCTGCAGCTAGAGTGCCACTTACACCTTCCTGTGGTCACTCTTTCATCCACGTGCCTTTAATCAGCAGTGTGGAGTACTTGAAGGAAAGTTGGGACTTTGTTTCTTACCTTTCATCAGCATGCCCTTTAATTGGTTGTGTGGACTACTTGGTTCATAAGGCGCTCTGCTGTTTGTCACTGTGCCCTTTAATTGGTGGTAGTGAGTACTTAGCAATGTTGAGGGTTTGTTGCTGTTTGTCACCATGCCCTTTAATCAGTGGTGGTGAGTACTTAGCATTTCTTCTTCCTCTTCACTAATGTTTTCCATGTCCCTGGGTCTGGTGAGTCATGTTCTTTTCACTTGTCTCCTGGGGTTTGATTCACATTGCATCACTCTTCTCTTCAGTGATCTCTGGTTCATCTTGTTGTTTGATATTCCTAAACTGAGTTATTACATATAAGTACCATGTTTCAGAGTTATAATTAATATTTTGTTTTGCTGCCCTCTGGGGCATTACTCTTGGTTGTATATTATTGTCATCAATGTTGTGTTGGAATTCTTCTTTGAATTCCTCCTCTGGTAGACTATCTAGTTCATCCATTTGGTATGCATTTTTGCCTTTGTTTTTTAGCAGTTTAAATTCTGTGTTGTTATCTAAGGTGGCTCCTTCAATATCAGTTATTGCTCTTTTTAGGTTTTGAAAATGTAAGGTCCTGTTATTACTTAATAGATATTTGTTGTTGTTTAGTACTTTTTTGATAGTGTATGGGCCTGCCCATACTGTTTTCAGTTTTCTGACTTGGTTTATGTCAGTTGTTTTCATGGGTGTAAATGTGTAAACTTTATCCCCAATTTTGTGCATGTGTCAGTAAATTTTTTTATTATAGTTTTGCTCTTGTCTCATTGTGGATTTTTTTATGTTGTGGCACATTGTTTCATGGATGCCTGTTATCTTGTCTTTCAACTGTTTTATGTATTGATTGTTCATCTTGTCTGAATATTTGGAGAATTGTATGGATAATGGTGTTGTCACTTCCCTTCTGTACATTGCTTTGAAGGGGGTTGTTTGTATTGTTGAGTGTACAGAGGTATTGTAGAAGTATTCTGTCATTTCTATTACATCCCGCCATTTGTTTCCTCCTATTCTTGAGGTTGCTACTCTGATGAGTTTTATTAGTGTTCTATTTAATCTTTCTACTGCTCCATTTGCTTGAGGGTGGTATGCAGTGGTGTGTTCACTGTCTATCTTGAGTAGTTTGGTCAGTTCTTTGAACAGTGTGCTTTCAAATTGTGTGCCTTTGTCTGTTATGATTTTTTCCATGGGACCAACTTTTAGAACCCATTCTTTTAAAATTATGTTAGCTGTTTCTTCTGCAGTCGTGTTTTTCATTGGTACTATCCTTGTGTATCATGTAAAGTTGTCTACTATGACAAGTACATATTGGTATCCTTTGTTGTCCTTTGACAGCATTTTGATATCTGTATGTACTATCTCATTTGGTTTTGTTGTGATGATTTTTTGTAGTGGTGCCCTCTGCGGTGGGAAATGTTGTTTGTTATTGAGGAGGCAAGTTGTGCATTTGTTTATGACGTCTTCAGTTGTTGTTCTTATTGCAGTGGTGATATACTTGGAGTTGAATGCCATCTACGTTTGTGTTATACTGAGGTGCCCTCATTTGTGAGTTTTTCGTACCATTTCTCTCTTGTAGTACTCTGGTATCACTATTCTGTTCATTTTGCCAGTTGTGTATAGAAGTCTGTTTTTGTTTAACTTCCAGTTGTATCTGCTGTAATAGTTTTTTGCTGTTTTGAAAAGTTGGAGTTCTTGATTTCTTATTTTAACTATTATTTCTTTTAGTACAATGTCTTTGTTTTGTTTTTGTATTATTTCTTCTTCTGTTATTTCTTCTTTTAACATTATCATGGCTATGGCTTGTTCTTTTTTTGTCTATGTTGATTTCTGGGAGTTGCTCTCATATTCATTGTGTGGTAAGAATTGAAACTGCTTCTTTTCCCCATCTTTTTTTCAAGGTCTCTTTGATATTGTGGGAGTGATGTCCAGAAGTCTGTGTTGCTATGTAGTTTGCATTTTCTGTGTTTGATGGAGAATGTGAATTTGTTTAGGTATATGATCCATTGCAATATGATTGATGAAAATTTCTTTAGCTGTTGTTGGTTCTAACTCTGAATTCTTTCCCTATGAGGAAGTGCCTGAATTTCTTAATGCTTTTGGTTAGGGCGAGCATTTCAAGCTTTGTTGAGCTGGGCTTTAGTTTTCAGCTGATGAATTGAATTGGTATTTCTTTTTCATTTTATATTTGCCCTAGTGTTGCCTCTATGGCGACTTTGCTGGCATCACAGTCTAGTATAAATTGTTTGGAGTAGTCGGGTGTGTTTAATGATGGTAGTTTTGCAAGTTTGTTTTTTATATTATCAAGTTCCTCTTGTTGTTTCCAGGTCCATTCAAAGGGAATGGATTTTCTCATTAAGTTTGTCATGTTTGTGGTTTTCTCTGCTATGTTTGGTATGAATGTCCCATAATAGTTGAAAAATCCCATGATTTTTTGTAGGTCCTTCTTCATGTTGGGTTTCTCAATGTTTTTTATCATGTCACCACTCACAGTGCTTGATTAGCTTCTCATTTAATTTAAATTAATAACACTGATTAAAAAGGAATAAACACACTAATATGGTAAATTTCATCATCTTTACAGTGCTTTGTTTGTTTATAAATGAAAATTAATAAATATGTTTACCAATTAATCAAGTACCAGTTGCTATCCAATTTCTTAAGTCCATGTAATTATTCTTCTGTGTGGCCCATTTGTTAGGCTAAAATCAATGCGGAGTTTTATGTCCATACGCGTTTTGTCAAAAAGGCATTGCGACCAATATTTGCTTTTACAGTTTTTTGGCAAATTTAATATAGCTAATTTCTAATAAAAGGTTAATCAAGTTTTATGATTTGATTTTCTTTTTGTTCTTTTTCCTAGATTTAGCTTTTTCTTAGAGATTATGCTACAGTATGGATAATGATAGTGTTTGCTTTATAAGAAATTATCTTACAAATAGAATTCAATGGGTAAAAGCCAATAAAGTTTTTTTGAATTGGCTTCCTATCAAAAATGGTATACTGCAGGGAACTATTCTAGGCCCACATATTTATATAAATGATATGAAATGTTATACCAAGACCAATCTCATACAATATTCAGATGATACCTGTGTATTTTATGCAGACAAATCTGATGATAAGGCAATAAATGAAATTGAGTTAATATGTTGATCATTATGCAATTACTTTTCAATGCATAAATTACAAATTAATGCTGAAAAACTGACTTTTGTTTACTTAAGCCTCATGATTTTGAAAAAAATCATCCTAAAAAAATTTTAATAGTAAAAAATACCAAAATTCCTGAAGTTAGTTCCTTTAAATATTTAGGGGTTACTTTTGACTCAAATTTATTATTTAATGAATATGTTAAATCATTACAAAAGAAAATTGATATTGGTATAAAAACAGTAGGCCACATTCTAAAGCAACTACCTGAAAATGCAATTGTACAACTTCTCCATTCATTGGTAATTAGCCACTTTAATTATAGTAGTTATTATTTTCAAACATACACAAAGAACTAATTAAAAAGCTCAAAACTCAATATTAATGGGCCATTAATGTTTCTAAATGAAATTCTAGTGCTTTGAAAAAATATATTTATAAATGAATCCCAAGCCCTAAGCAGTTAATTCAAATAAACACTGCCACTAAATTTTATAAAATTGTAAAATTGCTTCCACCCTATAATTGCATAAAAATCCCAGAATTTTCAAACAAGATCAACAAAAGAACAAAAAGATTTATTGTAAACAAGTATAAATATAAAATAAAGTGAAATTCTTTTATAAATAATGGAATAAGGCAATGGAATGAATTTTCCCAAGAGATCAAATGTATTAAAAATGTAAAACACATTCGCAAATGTGTTAAGGAATTAATTCTAAAGCAAAAGTTCATCTGTGGAAAAGCTTGGATAGGCTACAAATTTTATAATATTGATTATACTAGGACAAGACTATAATATCATTAGCCTAAAATGACGCTTTTCTTGTATATATTTCATGTCATTTTTATTATTTTTGTACATTATTGACACTATTTAGAGAATTATCAATTTCTGAAATTGTAAATAAAAGTCTATAAATATAAAGTATCTTATCTTATCTTATCTTATCTTATCTTACTAATGTAATAATAGTGTATTACTGAAAGCATGTATATCTATAAATCCTTATAATGCATTGCATGTATAATCTTTTGGAAAATGAAATTGTCTTTATCATGTAAGTCTATATTTCATGCACCTGTAATGTTTAAGTATAGTGATTCATTAGTCAACAATGTATTATCACAAAATGCAAACTAACTGTCAGCTAACAATGTCATGTATATTAACAAATAATAGAAAGATGTGTGCAAACAAAGTAAACATGCAAACTAAATTGACCCTCTGTAAATAAAACAAAAACAAGTAAAAGTACATGAATCAATAACTTTGTTAAAGTAAACCCCATGTTCAATTTTTAACACAACTATTTTGCTTTTAATGTGTATTATGGCTGTTATGTCAAGTTTAACAAAATATTTTTCAATTTTGTATTTGGATATTAGCAAAATGAATTAATTGCATAGAATTTTTATAATGGAAAACTAGTGGGTCACTATAGAAATTAAAAACAAATGTGTATGTAAAGTAAATGACTAGCAATGTCATATATATTAGCAAAAAAGCTGGGTGCATGTAAAGTAAATGAACGTCCAAACTAAATTAATGTGCAATGTAGTATCTCCAATGTTACATATATTACGAAAAAAAACAAGTATGTAAAGTAAAATATTTAAACTAAATTAGGCCACATCAATAAGTAAGTCCCTAGTAAAAGAACATGAATCAATGACTATACAATGTCACAAATATTAATAAAAACAAGTGTGCTCATGTAATAAAGTAAAATAAACATGCAAACTAAATTAGGCCACATAAATAATATAAAAACTAGTAAAAGTACATAAGTCAATGACGTCATGAGAACACCTCCTGGCAATATCCATGGCCAATCAGAAAAAAGTGTAATCTTGTACTAGTCTCTTTAACTACTCAAAGCACATTCTTACAAAAAGTTTAATTTCTAGGTTTTTCTAATGATAGTATGGGTCTCATTTCTAGTTACTTGTATAATCATATGCAATGAGTAAATGTTAATGAATCTTTTTCAGATTGGGTTTGTACAAAAATTGGAGTCTCACAGAGAACAATTTTGGGTACCTTACTATTTAATATTTATATAAATGATTTGTCTGATTTAACAACATGTGATGTTATTCATTACGCGAACAATACAATATTATTTAATTCTAATAAATTTCACGAAAAACCTTTCAAACTCTCGAAAAAATTGTACTTCTCTCCCTAAATATTTTGCTTCCTTAAAGCTAAGAGTGAATCCTTTAAAAACACAATTCTGCATTGTTAAGTCAAATTCTGCATCTACTGATACCAGTAGTATATATTCGAGTGTAGGAGATCTAACTTTTTTGTGATTGGTCGAGAGGGGTGGCCTTTGACCTGAGACGCCGTGGATATTGCCAGGGGTGCTGTAGTGACGTCATGGAAGTCATGTACTTTTACTAGTTTTGTGTTATTTATATGGTATAATTTAGTTTACATTTTTTACTTTACAGTTTTTTTTATTAACATCACACATGAATTTAGTTTACTTTTTAGTTTTACTTTCCCACATTAACTTACTTTACATGTATTATTTTCCCACATTAACTTACTTTACATGTATTACTTTCCCACATTAACTTACTTTACATGTATTATTTTCACACATTAGCTTCTTTTTAGTTTTACTTTCCCACATTACCTTACATTTTTTTAGTTTTACTTTCCCACATTAACTTACTTTTTAGTTTTACTTTCACACATTACCTTACATTTTTTTTAGTTTTACTTTCCCACATTAACGTACTTTTTAGTTTTACTTTCCCACATTAACTTATTTTTAGTTTTACTTTCACAAATACTTGTTTAAAAAGTGGAATCAAAAAATATTTTCCAAGTAAAAATAATTTACATACTTGTTTAAAAAGTGGAATCAAAAATATTTCCAAGTAACAATAATTTACAGACTTGTTTAAAAAAGTAAAAATAATTTGCATATACTTGTTTTAAAAAAAGGAATCGAAAAAATATTTCCAAATAAAAATAAATACATGCTTCCACAGACGCATACTCTCGCCATACAGAGAAAACGAACATTTATAAGAAATAAATTTATTTACAAAGAAAAGTAGAAAAACACTACTAAATGATAAGGTTCATATAGCGAATTTCATCTACAGTTGAATGATAATATTCATCATGACTTCATTGTTGGATGAGAATGGTGGAGAAAACATCCACAAGAATACTCCAAGATAAAAGTTCTTCTAATAATGTTAGTTGACGACGTTAAAACATTCAATTAGTACAATAAAAACAGAAATTAAAATAATGACAGCAGTTTTTAATCTTTACATACACAACAAATATAATATAATATATTAAATGTAAACAATCATAACAATGAAAAACCAAATGTATTATTATAATGTAAAAGAATGCTTACCAAATAATTTTGTAGTTTTATCACAGCATTGTTCTGCAAGTGTGTTGGCACAATATGATTTCCGCAGATAGTGTCTAAATTATACAAGTCATTATTTAAAATGAGATAACATTCACAATCAAAAAATGACAATTAATAATTAATAAAGAAACGACATTTTATTTATGATGAATCATTCATACCAACTGCCATCACAGCATATTTACAAAACAGTGTTAGTCCATCTAAAATAAACATTACTGTCTTTATTGAAATGTGTATGAAAGTATACTTTCCAAGTGTAATGTATGATCTAAATCGATAATGTAAAATTTTAAACAAAGGACATATATACCCGGCTGTGTATAATCATTTTTTCACAATGTTTGCTTTCAGTTTTAATTCATTTGAATCACAGAGCCTAAAGACATGATAAAATGACAAATAAAACAATTATTTTTTACATAACAAATGGAGATTAAATTTGTCATTTCAAAATTGCATAATGTGATAGTTTATTTTGAGATTATGTTGAACTGTTTTTCATGCATGGTGTACAAATGAAACACATCTTCAAGTAGATTGCTGTATGAGACAGGGTAATAAATCACTGAGGCTTCACTTGCTATACAGACAAAATCAAAACAATGCACACTGTATTGCTGTGATTACAGAGTGCAGTGTATTGTTGTGATTACAGAGACAGCAAAACTAAATGCATTGTTATTCAAACATACAAAATAACTTCATTACCACTGTAATGCAAAGATGAATGAATATGGAGGCTGTTCAAACATTAAAATGTAAAGTGCATAAAGAGTTGAATCTAAAATAAATCATTTATAAAACATACAAAATTATTGTAATGACTTGAACAACTTGGAGGATTTTTTCAATCATGGAGTAGAGGCATATAGCAGACTTTTAATCTAAACAAATTATTAATTGTGATATATAGATTAATTATCATACTTTAGCATGAGGCAACTTAAACTTGGAGACAATTTCAATCAATGGAATGATAGCAAACAAAGCTAAACATTTTTATTAGTTTATCACATGAATAAAACATACATACATATGTTGTGGTGGACTTAAACATAGAGGCATTTTTCAATGATAAACACAAGTTTATGAATGACGACAGACAGAGCTAAATATTTTTAATAATGAATTTATGCATTAAAACACACCTACATTTTTTGTAGTGGAACTTTAACATGGAGACATGTTTTTTCTTTCGACAAAATGACGGAGCATCATAAATGACGGTAGATAGACAGAGCTAAAAAATTTATTAATGGATTTATACATTCAAAATATACATATGCTTTGTAGTGGTGGACTTTTGTGTAAATTTATAGATAATTGGAGGGAAGCACACATTGTATGGAATGATGAAAAATATTTACAACAATGACATCTAAGCAAGTAAGAAATTATTAAAATAAATTGACAATTTTCCAGTACCATATACAAAAATTTAAATCAACTATGGAGGCAGAGCGGGATAACAGAGGCAATATTCATTATCATGTGTCTAAACAATAATTATTAAAACACACACAAAATAATTTTCATATACCTAAACAAGGTCTTTTGCTGCTGCTTGTAGATGGTTCATTTATAGAGGCATCTTCTTGATTAGGGTGTTTAATTGGTGATTGAGGAATATCTAAATGAAAAAATTAGTAAAATACATTTAAATGCAATCTATACCTTTATGACTATATGGCAAACTTTAGTAATGATTCACCAGATATCTCTTATTGTAGCATCATCCAAAATAATCAGAAATAAGCTGCAAACATCACAGAAGAGAGTAAGATCAAAAAGGAGTTGATTAAAAAATATTATAATCAGATTAGTTGCTATGATTTCAGATTAATTTGTAAAATGCAACCAAGAATAAAATATGTGTCAAAAAAGAGATATTTGTATCTGTTAATAAAAATACTTTTGACAAAACGACGCTTACATTATTTTATCACCACCATCTTGGCAGAAGTTTAAATTTCAATCAACAGGTACTTCTTTTGAAATACTATAAATACATTGAAACTTATTGTAAGAATTTGATAAAGAATTTTACTTAGAATTCTTATTTTTCATCTTATTAACGGTTTGATTATTTAATACAATGTCAAGCTAATTGAGCAGTGTTTAGTAGTGGTCTGGATACATCACAGGGAACGATTCTAGGGTCCCTGTGCCAGATCATGAAAGTGCACTTATGTTAGGTGTAGGGGTTTTCTCTCAATTAGCCGACTAGCATTTCTTTTCTACATGTATCAGATAACTAACTGTCAACAAATGGTTGGATAACCAAACCCTAGGAATTATCTTAATATTATTTTAGATCTAAATTGATGACCTATAATCAACTGATATAATGACTGTACATGTAGTAAGTATAAATGTAGGTTAGGAAGTTGTTCAAATAGAATTTATTTAACTAAGCCAATATATTTCGGTAATGGCTACATGTAATATTGAATGAACAACTAGTAACAGTTCAGGTTGCAAATGGATATAACACTTTCACACAATAGAGTTTAAGTCGAGTTGTGTCATGTCTTGAGTAAGCACTGAGCTAATGTAGGGTACACATAAGCTATCTTGATTGAGCTGAGAAGTGGCACTCAAGCATTGGAAGGAATGGTGAAATTGGATGTGGAGATCCGCTTCAGGCAGATGCCCACTAGAAGATCGTTATGGAGGTTACTGCATGGGTTCATCACCTAAAAAGTGAACAGTTAATCGAGGTTACATAAGATAACAGAAGAAACTAGTCAAGCAGTAACAACAAGTAAATCCTTACCCACAATAACACAGCTAACATTATAAAGTAACATAAATAAACAGTGATAATGCCTGGTAGAGGATATTACATTTTGATCTTCATAGTCATGTACAACGTATCAATAGAATAAGCATTCAGTTGAACCACCTTCCAACTGAGCATAGGCTATAAGTGAAAGTACGAAAGCAATGAGTTGTTACACAAACCAACTACCAATGAAATGAAGAGAGATACCCTGAACTGAACAAATGCACTTCACGGAGATCCTGGAATTGCAACCTAGAGATGGGAAAGCCACTACCAACCAGAAGAAAAATGACAAAAACCAGAAAAGGAAGCACAAAGAAAACTGCAACGAAAGCAGTAACTCCCAGAACAATTCGATCATCACCGTACTTTGGTGAGAATTCAGCGTCATTTGCCACAGATACAGAACTACACTCTTTTTTTTATACAGGAGAGAGTCTGTGTCCCTGTATAATAGGGAAATTAGATTCTTAAATGCCTCCTTCATCAAATCATAGTGGAATTGAAACATCTGTAATTTGTAAACATGGAAATGCGATTAGAAGAACAAAATCAGTTATTTCAAAATGAAATTAAAATCCTTACTCACCAACTGTCAGAGTCCAACAAAAGTTTTCTAGAAGAAAACCAGTGATGGCAAGAGAAAAACCAAGAACTAGAAAGAACAAACAGACAATTAATCGAGGACAACGACCTACAGGCGGGAGAATTGGAACAACTCAAAGATAAATTGAGACTGCCACGCTTAACAGAAGAAGAGAATAGAAATGACATGCAATCTCATGAAATCGAATTCCAGGCCAGAAAAGAGAGCGACTTACAGGCTCCACATATGCTGATCGTAAAGGAGTTAGCTTTGGAAGCCTTATGTAAAGATTCTGACCTCGAAAAACAAAAAATAATAAATGAAATCAAGAAAGCAGTGACCACATCTTCTGGAGGAGGACATATGAACAAATCACAGAAAGCCGAAATATGAGAATTTGATTCTACTGCAATTAACAGCCAATGATACAATACCATGCAAAGCGACACTACCCAAATTCAACGGGAAAGTAGATGGTTACAATCCTACATTTGCCAAGTGGCTGCAGATGTTCGAACTGACAATGGCGGAACGGAAAGTGAGCCAACAGGCAGCAGCAGCAATACTTCCACTATACCTAACCAGAGCAGCATCCTAACACTATCTGTTATTGGACGCAGAGACAAAAAGGGACTATCAATTGCTAATAGGAGATTTCATTAATTACTACGAAAATGAAAGCTTCAAGAACCAGTACCAAATTATCTTGAATGCAATGAAGATGAGAAAAACTGATGACATCCAAAATTACATGCAACAAGTCGAGCGGCTTCTGATGCTTAGCTCTAGAGGAAACAGTTATTCCAAATACGACTTGTTCTCGCATATCTGCAAGGGGATGCTGGAAAGCATCAAAACACAGTTTGAAATTAAATGAGACGTTGATGACAAATTAGAAAGAATGATCAGGAAGGCTGTCAATATACAAGCCACTATTGAGAACAATGCTTTGATATATGAGAACTTTGAATGAAACATGTTTCTGTTAATGTGAAGTCCCACGTTTTCTAGGATTGTTAACATTCTTTTAAATTTTTCCAGATGTTCTTGGACTGTGTTGCTTGTGACTATGATGTCATCTATATAGGGATTGCCCAAAGCAAATAAACGTCATTGGTGACAAGGAAGCATTCTACGATGAAGAGGACGTACTACAGACGGAAGACGAAATTGACAAAGCAGTACCAACTGACGAGGAGTCAGAAAACTAAGTAGAGCGCCCACTCATAACAACCATGCAGCTATAATGATCCTAACAAACCTCGACATGATGAATATGATAACAATAGCCATTAATGGAGTGATGACAAAAGCGACAATCGATACCGGAGCAGCAACATCTATAATTACTGATGAATGCACTACAAAACTGGGATTCCAATGAGAAGACATGAAGAATTGTAGCAAGAGATTAATTAACGCATCAGGGGATTACATCGACATGAATGGAATGATAAACATTGCACAAATGAGAATGGCGAAAACAACGTTCAAACAACCTTTGGTGGTGGTGGAGACACATAATAAGTCATTACCATATGAAGTCATATTAGGAAACGATTTTCTGACAAAAAACGGCTGTGTCATTAACTACGTGAACAAAACAATAAAATTAAAAGAAGAGGAGATGGAAATTGAAGAGGAACAGGAAAAACAG
The DNA here is from genome assembly GCA_900660155.1 of Hofstenia miamia. Taxonomy (NCBI): domain Eukaryota; kingdom Metazoa; phylum Xenacoelomorpha; order Acoela; family Hofsteniidae; genus Hofstenia; species Hofstenia miamia. The sequence continues at coordinate 19,681 of CABFPE010001535.1, forward strand.
AGAACAATTACATTTCAATTGCAAGAAGACATTCATCTACAGCCGCATCCGTGGAAAATGCACACAATTGAGACAGAAGACAATATCACAGCTGATATAATGCTATATGACAATAAAGGCATGAGTAGACCATGTGTAGTACTCAATGCCGTCCAGCATTTGTACGATAAAACACGGGAAAGGAAGGGTACCAATTCTCAACGCTATGAACCAGAACGTGAATCTGAAAAGATCTCAGATAATATTTTCCATATATTCTTATCTGAGATATCTTCAGACTCATATGGAAGGCAATGGAAGACGGAAATGGTATCCAGTACTTTCCATGTTTTATCGTGGAGACACTAGACAGCATCGTTACTCATTTGGTGTTGATGCCTTTGTTGTTCTACAGCATTATGTCAGCTGTTATAGTGTCCTCAGTCTCAATTGTGTGCATTTTCCATTGATGCAGCTGTAGGTGGATGTCTTCTTGCAGTTGAAATGTAATTGTTTTCTGCTTCTCTTGTTCTTCTTTGATTTCCATCTCTTCTTCTTTCACTTTTATGGTTTTGTTAGCATAATTAATAACACATCCATTTTTTTCAGGCAGTAGTGAAAAAACACGAAATCGTCATGACAACAGACAAACTGATCAAATTACCAGTCAGAAAAGAACCTGAGCAGCTAAAGGAAGAATACAATCAGATACTAGAAGAACTAATTGACAATAAAATCATCCGGCCGAGTGAAAGCCTGTATGCAGCACCAACCGTGTTCGTAAAGCAGGGAAATAAGTACCGACTATGCATTGATTTCCATAAACTCAACAAGGTGACAAAGAAGGATTCGTACCCATTACCACGAATAGAAGACATGCTCTACAAAGCCAGTAAACATAAATATTTCACAACTCTAGATTTATGTAAGGCTTACTGGCAAGTGAAAATGGAGGAGGAAGACATAGAGAAGACAGCATTCATAACCCCATACAGGCTCTACTAATGGATATATATATGGCGTTCAGACTTTGCAATGCACCAGCAACGTTCCAGAGATACATTGTAACATTGTAACAAAAGATTAATTAATGCGTCAAGGGATTATATCAACACGAAGGGAATGATAGACGTTGCACAAATGAGAATCGCAAACACGACGTTCAAACAACCTTTGGTGGTGGTGGACACACACAATAATGCATTACCATATGAAGTCATATTGGGAAACGATTTTCTGACAAAAAACGGTTGTGTCATTAACTACGTGAACAAGACAATAAAGGTAAAAGAAGAGGAAATGGAAATCGAAGAGGAGCAAGAGAAACAGAAAACAATCACATTTCAACTGCAAGAAGACATTCATCTGCAGCCGCATCAATGGAAGATGCACACAATTGGGACAGAAGAAAATATCACAGCTGACATAATGCTATATGACAATAAAGGCATCAACACCAAATGAGTTTCAATGCCGTCTAGTATTTGTATGATAAAAAACAGCAAAGGAAGGGTACCAATACTCAATGCTACGAACTGGAACGTGAACCTGAAAAGATCCCAGATAAGAATATACGGAAAATACATCAGAACTAACATCAGACTCATCTGGAAGGCAATGGAAGATGACGATGGAGCAAGTAATTTGCATGGTCGATTCCAGGACTTGCAAAGGAAAGCGGATAGTACTCCACATGGCCAACTCAAGGGTGAGTGGACGAACACCATCAAAGTCGAGAGTACTCCCAAAAGCTGACTCAAGAGCTTTGGGATGAAAGCAGAAGAGGAAGATACACACAGGATACCCAAGATAAATGATGAGGATTATCAACATATAGAAGAATGAGACATCATGCAACTAAGGACACTTTTAGAGAAGCATAAACTTATATTCAACTATGGGGAGATAAGTGTCAGTCAAGCAATAGGCGAAAAACACAAAATCATGACGACAACGTATAAACCAATCAAGCTGCCAGTCAGAAGAGTACCCGAGCAGCTAAAGGAAGAATACAACCAGATACTAGAAGAACTAATAAGATCATCCGACCAAGCGAAAGCCCATACGCAGCACCTACTGTGTTCATGAAGCAGGGAAACAAATACCAACTATGCATTGATTTCCGCAAACTCAATGAAGTGACAAAGAAAGATTCATACCCTTTACCATGAATAGAGGACATGCTCTATGAAGCCAGCAAACATAAATATTGCACGACACTAGATCTATGCAAAGCCTATTGGCAAGTGAAAATGGAGGAGGAAGACATAGAGAAGACAGCATTCATAACTCCATACGGACTGTACAAATGGATTTATATGGCGTTTGGACTCTGCAATGTGCTGGCAATGTTCCAGAGATATATAACTGGAGGTACTTAAGAACAAGACACATAGAATGGAAGAAGGAGTCGACGCCTATATAGATGACATCATAGTCACAAGCAACACAGTCCAAGAACACCTGGAAAAATTGGAAAGAACACTAACAATCTTAGAGAATGCGGGACTCCGGATCAACGGAAATAAATGTGACATCCTCAAGGAGAAGATAGTGTTCCTCAGAAGAACAATAGAAAAGAGAGGGATCTGCATGAAGGATAATGCCCGAGAAATGATCCGGAAAATAGAGAAGCCTATCAACAAAAAGGATATCCAGAGAATCATGGGATTTTTCAATTATTATGGAACCTTCATCCATTGCTGGAAAAACGGCAAAAATGACTTGATTAATGAGGAGGGCAGTTCCATTTGTATGGACATGGGAAGAACAGGAGGAACTCGATAACATCAAGGAAGAGCTCGCGAAATTACCCTCCCTCAATACACCTGATTACAATGAACAATTTATATTAGATTGCAATGCAAGCAAGGTGGCAATTGGAGCAACATTGGGCCAAATGAGAAATGGAAAAGAAGTGCCCATCCAGTTTTTCAGTCACAAGCTACAGGCCAGTGAAGAGAACTACGGCTCCACTAAAGTCGAAATGCTTGTGCTGATTGAAAGCATTAAAAAGTTTCGACACTTCCTCATAGGAAGGGAGTTTAGAGTACGAACAGACAACAGCAGTCTGGCCTGGTAGAAAAAGTTTTCGGGAGATAAATCCAGGATAGTGTCTTGGTGGATCGAGTATTTAAATGAATTCACATTCACGATTGAACACAGAAAAGGCACATTACACAACAATGCAGATTTCTGGACATCACTCCCAGAGTACCAAAGAGATGCAACAAAGACTGACGGAGAAAAGAAACAATTTCAGTTCCTGCCACATACTGAATATGAGGGACTACCAGAAATAAATGTTGACAAAAAGGGTCAAGCAGTGCTACCAATACTAATAAGAGAGGAAATAACCAAACAGAAGATAGTGGACAAACAAAAAAACGATATAGTCCTAAGCAAGATCATCAAGAAGATCAAAGAACCACGAACAACATTATCCAAGATAACAGCAGGATACTACGAATGTTACAAGTGGAAGATCAACAAGAATGGACTGCTATATGTTGAAGCCTGAAACAATCGAATTGCAATACCAGACTATTTCAAGAGGGAACTAATACATAAGATCCATGAGAAGGGCCATTTAGGAATAACAGACAGAGAAAACATTTAATGCTTGTTTCATAAAAACAGCCATCAGGAAAGTCGTGGAAGACATCATTAACAAATGCACCACATGCCTCCTAAACAATAAACAGCATTTCCCAACACAACAAGCACCAATGGAAAAAATCATCGTGATGCAACCCAATGAGATAGTTCACATAGATCTTGAAATGCTAACACAAAAGATACTGAAGGTTATCAGTACCTACTAGTTATGGTGGATAACTTCACCAAATATGTGAGGATGGTCCCGATTTGGAACACCACAGCAGAAACCACAGCCGAACTAGTGTTAAAAGAATGGATATTGAGACTGGGACTGATGGAGGCAATTATAACAGACAAAGGGCCACAGTTCAAAAGTGGACTATTTCAAGAAATTGCAAAATTATTAGAAATCACAAGCAAATGCACAACCGCCTATCATCCTCAGGCGAACAGAGCAGTGGAGCAACTTAACCAAACATTGATTAAGCTGATTAGAGTGGCGACAACACGAATAGGAGGAAACAAGTTGTATAGTTGGTATGCCGTCTGCACCGGCATACAAGGTAAATGACTAAAAAAGAATAAGTAGAAAACATATATTACTTTGAAAAACATTTGATATTTAGGTTCGCCAAAAAGTTGTTTCTGCATATATCATATCAAGTGTTAAGTAGAAAACATATATTGCTTAGGAAAACATTTGAATTTAGGATTGTCATAAGGTTGTTCCTGTATATGCCTTATAAAGTGTTAAGTAGAAAACATATATTTCTTAGAAAAACATCTGATATTTAGGTTCGCCAAAAAGTTGTTTCTGCATATATCTTATCATGTGTTAAGTAGAAAACATATATTAGTTAGGAAAACATTTGAATTTAGGATTGTCATATGGTTGTTCCTGTATATGCCTTATACAGTGTTAAGTAGAAAACATATATTACTTAGAAAAACATCTGATATTTAGGTTCGCCAAAAAGTTGTTTCTGCATATATCATATCAAGTGTTAAGTAGAAAACATATATTGCTTAGGAAAACATT
>CABFPE010001536.1:0-21594 GCA_900660155.1 Hofstenia miamia
ATATATATATATATATATATATATAATACATAATTAATGCAGTTACAAATTAGCTTCCGTTATTAGTGCATGTAGCAATTTGCTATTGATAATAATGCATATTATGGTAGTAAATTAACAGAAAATAAAGTAAAAAGAAAGGTAATTCATTCATTCGAATTTGAATAAATTTTAACATTTTAACAGAATTTATTAGTTTCTTCCATTAATGTGCTAAATAGAACATAAATTAGTATTTTTAACTTTAGAAAATTAGAAATGACGAAAAAGTATTCGCATACAGAATATCCAAACAATCTCAAAATGTGGATATAGAGATCATTAGAAAAATGTTCCACCTATTTAGACTTACAGCGCTACCATAGACATCTATAAGTTTAAGGAATTTTTATCAGCTTCGGTCTTGATTTGTTTTTCTAATTGATTTCGATTCAATTTCAGTTTTGATCAATTCATTTCAGCATGCAGATTCTCACTTTCAATGTCAGGCATTATGAGTTTCAGCTGAAATTCAATATGCTAACTAAGTAATTGATGAGCTCTATACATTACAAACAAATGTCATTGATGTGCTTCAAATGTCAAAAACCTTTTGAATTTTTAAGTAGCAATTGTTGCTGTTCACTGCCATTAAAAGCAAGATATAGGCTTTTACGAAAAAGCTCAAGATCTTCCCGAAATTCTCCTTGAACATTTTAAGCTTTCACAATAATTGTTTCTATTAAAATCGAAAACGTGTTAATTTTACATTAACACGAGATATATTTCAGATTTGCAGCAATACTTAGTAGCTTGTTGTTCATACCAATACTTCATAATCACAACGCTCTTTAAATTCTAGGGAATTTAAGTGAATTCGTGTTTCATACAGCACTTGTATGCTCCGTTAGTTTTGTTTTAGCCTAAATGAATATCTTCATGAATTTACGAAATATTTTTATAGTTCACATTTTGTAAATTTTCACCTTTAAAGACAAACAATTATGCACTAGTAATCTTTCTTTGATCGGTTTGGGTCGCGTGTCAGTGCTAAAACGGTCAGGCAATGTTAATTTTAGGCAGACCATATCACGTCGGTGCATGTAAAAATTGGCCCTTCCCATCCCTATTCATAATTTTTATTGTCAAAATTTGTGTTCCACTGATAACTTCTTGGAGGACATAGTGATCTGCAAATTGTTTAATTATATTGCATACGTTTTTGTTAATGATATTGGTAAGGAAATCAAGATGAACACTTGTATGCTAGGTAACTAAAACTTATAGTACAAAAATATTAAAAAAAAATTGAGAATGCATGAATAAGATCGACTTTTATTTTGTCATGGACTTGACAGTGTACAGATTGACCATTTTACAAAGCACGTGAAGTTTTCATTTGAATTCTAATTTGAAATTTCATATGCTTACTTATAGAAAAATTATTGTGTACATTTGGCCGTCGTATATTCGACGAGTCGTTTTACAGTCCTTTAAACAACACAGAATATGACGTCTTTCTTGTCGTAAGAAAATTCAGTCTTAACAGCATCCATTTACCTTCTTGGTTATATAAGCGGTTCATCCTATATTCTCTATTTGTGCGAACTACAGCGGTTTATGTACTAATAAAAATGTCGAAATATAAAATGGTATGTATCCAAGTATTTCAATGTGAACCAAGTAGTGGGAAATATTTTGCATGTTTTAGCATATTGGTGTAATGGACGTAACATCATGGGGTAAACGACTTTACAGAGTGTGAATCATGTATTCCTAAAACCGTTTCATCAGGATTTTATATGATTTCATGTCAATAATGACCCCTGGTGAGACAATTAAGAAAAATAAAGTATATAGAGCTCATTGTCAGCCACCTCCTCCTCTGCATAGTGTAAAAATAAGGAACTTTATTTGAGCTTTAGATTAGATAAGGCTAAGAATTCATTGCCTGATAATAAAAGAGAATTCCAGATTACGTCATATACATCTTACTTTTCATTAAGCATATCATATGGTGTTATTCCATATGAAAATGTTGCAGAGAGAGAGAGAGAGAAGTGATTTTTCAACAACGATATATAATCATTGGAAGTTGATGATTGAGGAAGACTGGTAATGTAGCAAACTCTGGACATGCATAATCTAATAAAGAAATGATTACTGATTCGAAGATTCTCACTACCTGTTATGGTAGTAAGCGGCTTAAGTATACAAATACAATAAATTTGTTGACTACCTCTTCTCAATTAGCTAAAAATACGTTCCTCAAAAGATAAGTTATCAGCGATTGATTTCTTTTCAAGTGATTCCGCTTACGTTTTGGATTCTAATTTTGAATCTGAAATTTACTGTTACATGATTGGCTCCAATATTTTGTCTACAGAGCTAGTGGTGTACGCAAAGGGGGTATGGTACAATGTGCCATCAGGTGTCAAAATTAGAAAGAAACGAAAGCATTTATATAAAAATTATGTATAAAATATCATTACAAATGCTGTTCTAAACACATTAACTGAAACCCTCTAAAACCTATTTAGAAAGTTTACACATAATTGTTTTTAGTTCATGTAATCAGGATCTTTGTACACAGCGATCACCTCCACAAAATGCTCTTTAACAAGAGGAAATTCAGGAAATCTTGGGTACTTATTCTTTACGAATACAAACGGTGGATCATATTCACAATGCTCTAAATATACTTTTAAATACTCGAGAGTTATTTATGACCAAATTTTTTATGATACTGCATAATACAGGATGATTCATAAGGTGGCATACAGTTGAAATAATTTATTTTTCCTAAAGTGAATAAGCCAAGGTCTGTAAAATTTCAAACTAAGAGACTACATGATTATACGAAAATGTACTGTTGAAATTTATGAAATTTTGTATATTCCCGTTTGTGTCCAAAGCAGTGCACAGAAACAGAAGGATAAGAGAAGAGCCCTTAGAAGTTGCATAAAGTTTTTCACGAATTTGTAAACAAATTCCAGTTTTAGAGATATAAGTTTTGTAAATGAATATAAAGTTAAACTTTCCGTTTTGCTCTTTACTGATTCTTTGAGAAAATTTTCAGTTTGAAATGGTTATATTTTAAAATAGTTCGGTTCAGCTTGCAAATCTTAGCAGATTAATTGATAATGAAAATCTCATCATTGGATAAAAATTCCAAGAATTATTATCTTCAAAAAAGTGTCCAATTTTTATCACGATACTTATCAAACATATCAAACAATACTTCTTGAAATTTTTGAGATTAGTGTAATAGAAGATGATTTTCATATAATTGTTACTGTGTAGGTGTAATTCTGCATATCCATTTTAAGGAATATATATATATATATATATATATTTCAAAATTTATATATAGAGTTCATTAGCGAAAATGCACCACAGATTTACACTTAAAGCGCTACAATAGACAACTGCCTATCTATAAATTTAAGTAATTTTTATCAGCTTCGGTTTTGATTTGTATTTCTAATTGATTTCGATTCGATTTCAGTTTTGATCAATTCATTTCAGTATACAGATTTTCACTTTCAATGTCAGGCATTATGAGTTCCAGATGAAGTTCAACATGCTAACTAAGTAAGCGCCATGAGCTCTATATATTACAAACAAATGTCATTGAAGTGTCTCAAATGTCAAAAACCATTTGAATATTTAAGTTGAATTTGAATATCTTTTGAATTTCTTTGAAAGGAAGATATCGGTTTTTTCTAAAAAATTCAAGATCTTCCAGAAATTCTACTTGCAGGTTCTGAGTCTTCAGCTAATGAATTCATTAAATATGAAAACGTGTTAATTTTACATTATATAGGTCATTGATTTTAGAATTGCGAAAGACTTGTAATCATTGTTGATAAGTATTAATACTTGTTAAACATTTTGCTAGATAAAGTTGATCCAAATGAACTGAAATAATCACATCATTTATAATGTAGATAGTAGGGGCAATATATTTAATCAGGTCGGAAACATGCTATTAATTACAAGTGAATCACTAATATAATGGGAAACATTTGCTGAATGACATGCCAAACTATTAGTTTATCTTACATGAAATTCACATTTTTGTACAACCTGCATTTTGATAATGGAGACATTATGTAGGCCAAAAAGAAGGCCATTATAGAAGTCAAAATGTTCAATAAAAGTCATGTTTTAATATTCAAAGAATAGTTTTGAATTTCCTAAATATAATGAAACATTCTTTTCCAATATCTAATTATTAATTTTAACGCTTTAAAACAATGTTATCAATAAAAAGATTTCCTTCAGTTTTGACAGAACTATATAGAATCAATAAAAAAGCATGCTCTTCAAATTCAAACTTCTAAATGTTAGAATAATTCAAAGTCTCTGTACTATATATTCTTTGCAACTACTACCTATTATAATTGAAATTACATTATTCTATGAAGCTGTGGTTATATTTGGCAAATGGTATGCATGCCTTTGCCATCGTTCAATGGATGTAATATTGTGGTAAACGACTTTACATAATATCTTTTATTCCTTAAACAAATTCAGTGTTATTCTGTATGATTTCATGTAAATAATGATCCCTGGCGAGACAATTTAGAGAAATAAGCTATATAGAGCTCATTCTCAGCCACCTCCTCCACTGCATACTGTAAGAATAAGGAGCTTTAGTTTAGATATGGCTAAAAATTCATTGCCTGATAGCAAAAGAGAATTCCAGATTATGTCGTATACATCTTACTTTTCATTGAGCTAATCATATGGTGTTATTCTATATGAAAATGTTGCAGAGAGAGAGAGAGAAATGATTTTTCAACAATGATTTATAATCATTTGAAGTTGATGATCGAGGAAGACTGGTAATGTAGCAAACTCTGGACATGCATAATCTAATAAAGAAATGATTACTGATTCGAAGATTCTCACTACCTGCGATGGTAGTAAGCGGCTTAAGTATACAAATACAATAAATTCGTTGACTACCTCTTCTCAATTAGCTAAAAATACGTTCCTCAAAAGATAAGTTATCAGCGATTGATTTCTTTTCAAGTGATTCCGCTTACGTTTTGGATTCTAATTTTGAATCTGAAATTTACTGTTACATGATTGGCTCCAATACTTTGTCTACAGAGCTAGTAGTGTACGCAAAGATATTGTGTGAAAGACTATGACCTAATATTTTTTCAATAGTATAAGCAAATTATGTGTACATATCAATTAATCATCCACAAAAATCAATGAGATTTTGAATGTTTGAGCAGAATTTGTAACAATTTGAATTTTCTTAAATTCCAAATTTCCCAATTCTGCAGCATTAATTATTACATAAATTTTTTATTTTGTAAAAACACATGAAAGACAATATCTGAAACACTTTCACAGATTTTTCAAGCATATAAACCATGCATAATTTCCTTAAAATAGGCAAAATATCATGGAAACTTCAAAGCATATATATATTCCTTTTCAAAAATCAGATCTAAATATAATATTTGAATTATTTAAATAATCGCAATAAGAACTACCTGATTGAAAGTTGGTGCTTGCATTGTCAAGAGCTTCCTTTTCTTTGCCTAGAAAAAAATGCTTGCATAAATATTTAAGAAATTACTTTATTTTTAAAATATTTTATACCTGCTTCATTATTGATGTGCTCATCTATTTTTGTCGTAGTTACATCTAAGTGGATGTATTTAGACATTAGCTATATATGAACAAACTTACTTGGTGACTGGTAAATGTGACTATTGGGATTTGAAATGTCACCTTAAAAAGAAATGTTAAAGCATCTCATGAAATTTACTTACCAATTGTGGTATAGTCGTGGTCCCATCCAGTTGAATCTAAATATGAAAATATGATCATTTTTAACTGAAATGCATTTTAAGATAATTTAAAATTTCGCATTAAATTATTCATAGTTGTAATTTTAATATAAAATCAATAAGTTCGATTGAAAATGAAATTTGGTATTATTATAAGCATTTTATATATAATACAAATTGATCCTTTACTACGATTATTATTTTTGTATTGTAAAAAATCAATAACATTAAAATGTAATTAATGAAAAATTATTTCTTATTTATAATTCTAAAATAGAATTTCACCTAAATATTGAAGGAAATTTGATGATTATATTTAAGAAAATGAATAGTTTGGCACATTACTGTGCATATAAATATATTTTGAATAATGCTAGTGCAGCAAAATCCTACACCTTTAAGATGTGCAATATATCTTCAAAAATTTCCCCACAAAACCCCAACAAAAATAAGGCATTAAGAATTTGTCAAAACTCTAAAATGATTGTTTTGGTAAAAAAGAATTAGAATTTGTCTAAGCAAATAAGCACTAATAATGGTAAGAGTAGATTTCTGAAATTTTGCATTTCTACAATGTTATTTTCAAAAAATTAGTTCAATTGCTGAAATCACTGATCAATATTTTATTAAATGCTCTAATATTTATTTTTGTAATTTTATTAAAACACATACACACCTGAAGGCTTTTGAGAATTATCTGTTAGACCTAAATATTGATGAGCTTTTAAAACGATGATAAGCAACCGGAAATTCATTTAATGAAAGTTATATAATAAATATCATAAAATGATAATAGTGCAATCTCTGCCAGTACAGATGATATTTAAAAGATCAATTGTTTGATTGAGTTGTAAAACTTGAAATACATACGAATTGAATTTGCATAGGGGTTTTCTTCTTTAATCTCTAAAACAAAGCAATAAAATACACATACCATTTAAGGAGAAAGTTAATAATATGTTAATCAATTTGATAATGAATAAATAATTCATGTTCTAAGTCTGTCAATCAGTTGAATCTTGTATCACTTCAACTACTTTGTTCTTCAACTTTAACATTAGACGTTCAAACTTGAATATAGCATAGTCACAATTTAAAAAAGGCAAAGTAATATTGGTTATTAACATAGAAAATAAAACCTATTGAACTCTTCACATTACTAAATAAATCTAGAAATGAGACAGTTGGTCAAAATGACAATTATATATTTTTTGGTTGCAAAACACTATCAGGAACTTATACTTCCAATTATGTTGATGATTTAATTGAGTTTGTTATTTGTAGAAATTTTGTTTTTATTTCATAATTTTTGCAGTTGAAACATCAAATGTAAGTGCATTCACAAAGAGTAATCGCTGTTCTATTTTTAATATACAGTGTGTAAATTAAGGCCCTCCCGATTCGCGAAAATCACATTCAAAAAAGAACGAACAGGGAGTTTCCAATGTGAAGGAGCACCGTATTGGTGGAAAATTAGAGTTGCTCTTTGTCGTCGACTGAGCTGTGGCACAAAATAATTCTCCAAAATGTCTTGATATTTCTCTGCTGTCACAGTCCCTTCTAAAAAATTCCGGACCAAAGAGCTGTCCTCTACTCAATGCACACCACACGCTGACTTTAGGTGATTGATGAACCACTTTGTGGATTACATTAGGACAGTTATGTTTGCGAGCATGCCCACTTATGTGGAAAGTCGCCTCATCAGAAAAACAAAAGTTCTGTAGATGGATATTATCAATCAAGTCAAAAGTTGTTGACACATCGTCAGAGGGGCCACATGATCTTTTTCGAACAAAGCTTGGGTGTTGTGGAATTTGTAGGCTTTCATTCCTGCCGACCTAAGAAACTTGTGAACAGTCGTAGGTGAAACATTGTGTATCTGCGCCGCTTTTTGTGTTGAAGAAGATGGGTTATGATCGCAACAACTTTCTATTTCCATAGCATTGCTTTCGTTTTTTGAACTTCATCTTCTTGGCACCTCCTGTAAAGATCCTGTTGATACAAGATGGTCGAACGTGCAAGTGATCGTTTTTTCTGTTGGTGGACGCATATCGAAGTTTTTTCTCCACGCTCGCTGAACCAGTGTGACAGACTTAAGTTCTGCCATTTGAAGCACAATGAACACTCTTTCCTCAGTTGAAAGAATTTTGCAAGTAAAGAGAACAAATTGCTTTCTCTCTCTTTAAATCCTTTAAATCCTCTGTTAGATATATAAGAAATGGCGGCCAACCAGTCAAAACCAAAATATATGTTCATTGTACATTCAGTAAAATTGGTACATCAAAAAATTTAAGTATATTGCCGCAAATCAAGAAAAGTTAATAACAATTCTTATAAACTAATAAAGTGAACTAAAATCATGAGTTGTTTAAAGTAAAATAAATGTTCATTGACGTTGTCGAACCAATGTTGCATCACCTATAGCTATTCATTTTAAAATTGACCACTGGCTGAAATATAACTAGAACTTAGCCAATATCATTTCTCTCATTGGAATTTCGCCTGTAGTAAGGAAAATTGACTGCCACCAGCTTTACCTTAGAAATTTTTTGGAATAATATATTTTGTGCATATAAATATATATTGCAGAAAGATACTGACAATTTTTTTGTAAATTAAGGTGCAAATAAATATTATGAATATTAGTAATTGATACCTGCTGTAGTTGCATAGGGATTTTCGTTAGAGCTCCCATCTTGGACAGCATTGTTTGCTAAAATTAATAATGACTATTGAATATACACATATATATATATATATTTATTTTTATATATATATATATACATGTTGAATATATGGGGTTAGGTTAATTTTGTTTTATCCTTGGACTAAATGCTTGTGATGCAATTTGAGGCAAATCAAATAAGATTTAGGGATAGCTCAACACACTTAAAGTTTGTGTTATACAATATAAATAGTATCTCATCATTTCTCCTATATTATGTCAGATTTTGCCTCCTTATCAAAGCTGTCTTTATCCAATCCACATGCTCTAAAAAAGTTAAAGAAGCTATAGAAGACTGTTTATTGCAGGCTTGACGAACAAAGCAATGATCTGATTTTTATATTTAATTTTTCTCTTTATTGGTGACGAATATCACATTCATATATTATTTATACCAGTAAGAAATTTATTACATGTATTTGTTCTTAATCTAACCTTTCTGTCTGTACTTTCTACGATACTTCATACATTTTGCACTTAATTTCAAATATTTGATTTTATCTGTTTTATTTTAATAAATTTCCTTGATTTTAGCCTTATGATTATCTACTTAACAGTTTATCACAATGTAAATCAAGATAAATGTACGTTTTATTTTTTGCTATGGTTCACATAAGAAACACCTAAAAGAAACATTTACAAATCTTATCTTTTTAGTTGTGAGAGGGTTATTGCCTTCGAACAGTTTGGGTATAGCTTTCAATTTCAATACTGGAGCTGCTCTTCATCTTGCTTCAGTCTTCCATTAAATTCTTGAATAAGGGTAACACTTTGTTCTCTGTTATCATTTGCAAAACACAGGAGAGAGACACGTCTCCTTGCACGTTCAAAATAATCCAAGTCTTTCCATTTAGAGGGATTTACAGAAAGGAAGGAGTCCGAGAGATGAAAATCTCGAAATAATGCTTTTGAACGTCGTGTTGTGAAATCGGTGAAAATTGTGAATGTACCTACTGTGGGGCTTTCGATGCATCTTCTTCTCCTTCGATTTGTTTTATTCCTTTCACAAAATCTACTTAGAATAAATTGTCTTTGCCATTCATCAGGCATGATTGATGCACCCAGGGGACAGGAATTTGATTCCGCGAGGTGGAGTGAAGCCCAACAGGAAAATAGCAAATTCCGCCATCTCTCTGTAGTCATTGCGATGAAGTGCTCCATTTAGTTTACGCAGCAACATCTCCGTGTATACCCACCACTGCCGACAACCACATCTCCGTCAATACCTTCTTCATTTGTCGAGATTTAAAAAAAACCATTGTAAATTTCAAATCATTGCTCAGTTTGGCTGGTCTGACATTCTATATTCTTACATAGCTTTCTTACATTGTTCAGTGTTTCAGATTTGAAGTTAGATAAAAGTTTTCAATTCATTTGCTTTGTTCATCAGGTTTGGCAATAAACAGCCGTCTATAGCTTCTTTTACTTTCAGAGAAAGTGGATTGGATAAATGGCGCTTTACGGAGGCGAAGTCTGAGACAATATATGAAAAATGTTGCGATACTACATATACTGTGTAACACAATTTTTGAGCGTATTGAACTACCCCTAAATCTTATTTGATTTGGCTCAAATTGCATCACAAGCATTAGGTTCAAGGATAAAACAAAATGAAGGTGTGAATACAGGTATCGGTCATATTTCATATATTAAGGACCACCCTAATATATATATATATATATATATATATATATATATATATATAAATAGCAAGAATGTTAGTTTTTGAAGAATGTTTCAAACAAAGTTCATGCCCTCAACCAATTTCATGAATTCATATAGGTATGATAAGAGAATAGTTTGAAATTTGCTTCTGTATTTTTCTTTAGAAATTACAAAAGAGCATCCATGAGCATGTAATTTTTATTACTCTAAATTGAAAAAGTAAAAGGTGAACTAAAACAGATCATAAGTTAACTTTAGCTTCTTATAGACAAACGCAATCATCTGTGCTTTGAGCATGCAAAGCTTGGGTTACTGAAGGGATGTAAACTAGATGAAGTGGTATTGAACAAAATTTCCCTATGATCTGATTTCTGAAGTGATTACCTATATATTTTCATTTGTGAATAGAAATACATTTACTAAAAACCGGACCCAGACACAGACACAAGACAAGTAATTTTCCATTTTCTGACCCAAACTGCAAATCACAGCGCATATGGGTCTAGACTTAATTTCAATTCAGAAAACGATGAGATCAGCATTTAATCTTACTAATTTTCTTTCAGTAGACAGAATGCTTAAGCCTAATTAATGTGTATGGTTGGCAAGATCAAAGATTAGTATGAATAGATCATATTATAAAAGGAGGAAGAGAAACTTCTCTGTTCTTGCTGTTTTCAGACTTAGGATTTCTTAATTAATTCATGAGTTTTGAGCAGTTAAAATTTTTTCATGAAATCATAAGGTTTTAGCAATACTACTGGATAAAATATTGAAATTGCGATTGAACAAAATTTAAAATTAGAGTGAATATCCTACAATATTCTAAGAAGATCTCACTGCGACAAAATTGCAATCGTAACAATATCACGAGAACATCGAATGCATCCTAATACGATCCTAAATCTATCATAATGTCCGTCCAAATTAATAACTTTAAGATGTCTCATTAAGACCCCATATGTCCCAATAAGATGTTCTCAGGATGTCTCAGCAGATGGGTTTGAGATTGTATGGCAATAAGATACTTTGAGGATGTCTGAAAAGATAAGTTAATGACCGTCACAGCAATATTGAATTATTTGCAGCATCATTTAAAACAATAAAATACAATATGTCAGTGCGTTTTAAGTGCATATAACAGTTTATCATTAGCAAATTTATTAAATAACAATGAATAAACTACTACAAAGCTATTGCATTATAATAAAACACATAAGATTCTACAGACCCAACTGCTTTGCACAGATGCATAACAATGCATTCAGCATAGTAAACAACATCAATTACAACACGATACTGCTAGTATTGATAATGAATTGCATTACAAAACATGTAATTACTAATTTACTCAGTATTATCGATAGCTTTAAAAGCATCCTAAATATTCTTTAGTAACTTGGTCATAACGTTGGCAATTATAAGCTTAAATTAAAAATTTCAATTTTGAATAGAATTTGAATTAAATTTTTTTTGATGAGCATAAAATTATATAAAGTAGAAAAGAGTTTTACTATTTTTCAAACTATTCAAAATTCGTAATCTGGGATTGAACTAATGTATTACTTGAGAGAAATTTCAAGTTTTGAAGAGTTAAATTTATTACTTTAGGCCCAGGTTATCTAAAATTTCACATGTTTCTAGTATTTCACCATGATTGTGAAGCTACATTAAAATATGACACAAAATTTGCACTGAACAAGATAGCATTAAACACAACATGTTGACAAATATAACGATAAGTTTAATTTTCTTGGAATTCAGGAAATGGAGAACATAAATTCGCGAAATTTTAAAGGTGTGAAAATAGAGATTTACAGTACCTGTTCCATATGGATTTTCATCTTTGCCAACCAAAGTTTCCTTATCACCTTTAGAAAATGGATGTCCTAAGAAAATAATAATGGAATAGTAAAAAAATATATTTACGTCTAATCAAAAGAAATCCTCCAAGAATTACAACTGCAATAAGAATTAAAACAAAGGTGAAGGCACCACCAGAAATTGCAATTTCAGCAAAGCCTGAACTGCTTTTCTTATCTAAAGTTACAAATTTCAAACACATAGTATTAGCCATTTGATACATTACCAATTTGTAAAACCTTAAATTCCAAAATTACTTCTTTGGAGGTAAATTCATTAGAAGCCACTAAGATATATTCATAGTAAACATTTGAAAGTGGAAGAGAAAATGTGATATTTTCAATGTTTGTGTAGTTCCACTGATGTGTTTCATTTTTGTACAAAGCTACTGTGTAATTACTGGGTAAAGAAATTATATCTGAAAGGAAATACGTGAAAATTGAATTGTCGGTGCTATTTTGGGTAGTCTTCACTTTAAAATCAACATCTAAGCAAAATCTTAGAAAGATAAAGAAGAAAAATTCTTACAGTAAACAAAAAGATTTCTTTTCATTATAGTTTTAAACTTTGAATTCTCTGCTTTGCAATTGACGTCCCCATTCATGTATCTACTTGCGATCAGTTCGTAGTTTAATACGTCACTGTTTAAAAGATATTTGTTATTCGTCAACGCAGAAATAGTTAAATTTGCAATTTCAGGGTTTGATCGAATGACATAACAAGTAAAATTCAATCTGTCTCCTTCAATGACATGTGTTTCCGATAAAATAAATTTAATTTCTGGTGAATCTGGAAATTAGATGTTAGTAACATATTTGTTAAAATATCAACTTACAGTGCACAACAAGTAATATTGATGAAGATTTGGAAACATTAGTTTTGTAATTGTAGGCATAGCATGTGTAAATTGTTTGATCCATATCTCTTGAAACATTTTGTATATTCCAGGCAAATAGATTTTCAGAAATAGTGAAGGCTGTAGAAGGGCAATTTAGATTTGCAGCTGGAAAGGAATGAATTGTGATAGTACCAGTGGCGATGTTGCCTTCATTTACTATGATATCTTGAGATTGGACGTTTGGACCATCTAAACCTCTATTAGCAAAAGCAATAAAAATTTATAGTATTCATTGTCTATTGGATTTGCTGCTATTAATATACTAAATATAATTGAATAGTTCATTAAAAGAATATAAAAAATTCACATTTAAATTCGAACAAATGAGATCTAATTTCGAACAAGATGCATTCAAATTCGAAAAAGAGAAGGTAAATTTCAAACCCGATTAATCAAATTTGGTGCAAGAGTAATTCAATTTCGAATGAGAAAAAATAATTTCAGAACAGAAAGTATAAATTTTATATTAAATATAATCAATTATTAAATAATGGACACTAAGGAAATTGGTTTCTTTAGATGTATTAGGAAATCAACTATTTTAGTTTAGCATATCAACAAATTGTACCTACAAACTAGAACTACAGAAACCTGTTTTCAAAATTGGCATAAACAATAGTAACTCTAATGCAAATTAAATTAATTAATAGTTATAAAAATTATAATGGAATTTTATGTAATTATTTGGAGGATTTTTAGAATCAATGTTCGGTAATCAGCATTTAAAATTTGGTTTAGTAAATCAGCGATATTTTTATCAATAATCAAATTTCATTATAACTGATTCAGTTGTAGGAATTTAACTTATATTTTTCTAAGTAATTCTAATAGCGTTTTACTAGAAAATATTAAGTGACATACTATATGAGATTAGTTGAAATAATTGTATTATTGTACTCAGAACGAAGGTAGAAGTAAGGCGAGCAAGCTCATTGGGCGGGACAAGCCGGGAAGGGCTTTTGCGTAGAAAAGAACCGACCATGAGAATTCCCTGCTTGAAAATATTTGTATTTCACTGGAAAATTTAGCAGCATTTTGAAAAAAATTATTAATATTAATGGATTTTAATTGTATACAAAAGTAGCTATGAAAAATTTTTTGTTTGATTTTTCAATAGGCTTTGCAATTGCAATGGAAAAGGTGTAATTGCTTTCTTAATAGTTATTTATAAAGTTAAAATTTATTTCATTTAGCTGACTTATTTTAATAAGTCAATTATTCTACAATTAGGCAAAAATGTTCACGAAAATGTACATAGATGTGTACATTTAGGACCCAAGGCTACTTGAAAAGTTTTTTAAAAAAATTAAACTAAGATGTGTAATTTAATTAAACCCAACAAAAATACAAGTCGGGTATTTGAATGCACACTGCAGATATTTAGACTGGAAAAACTCTAGTATTTGAAAAAAAAATGCTATATCATTTGATCACGAAGGGATTCAGAATAATTGACAGTGGTGGTGTAGTGTAGTGCTGTGAAAGTTGTCATAAAAATACAAGGAGAAATAGGATGTTGCAAATAGCATTGGGAACAGGATTTTTTGAATGAGACAATATGGAATTGAGGTATATGGATTGTGGGACAATATGGGGCCGATATTAATACGTGAATATATTGCATGACACAGAGTCAGTGGGGCGGTTGCGGGGTGGTATTGCGCATTGCATATATCATATATTCAATGATATTTTTGCATGTTTTGTTAAGATATATATATATATATATATATATATATATAATGTGAATTTTGATGGAAAACCAAAGCAAGTAAAATACAGTCACCTTTTAGATTACCAGCAACAATCGAACGGGACCTTAAACTGCGGATAATTTCTAATTTTATATCAAGAAGCTAAAAGATAACATTAAATTCTAAACATTTCTTTTAAAATCTAGCAAGATTGTGGAAGTTTCTTATAAATCGCACAAAATATTTTTTAAGGAATATATATAATGTTTTAAGGTTCTGACAATATAATCCATTCATATTGTCAAACTTAGTTCACAGTATGTCTCACCTTTGATGAATATTCTCAAGCAAAATGTAAAGAATATTAACATGAAATGATGCAACTACAAAATTGTGTACAAATGAAAACAATCCTTAGGTTTAGTTAAAATGAATACAGTTGAGATTTAGTTGCTCATTCAATAGAAGTACCACTAATACCACTGGTAAAAGCTAGGAGTTTATTTTATTTGCATTTGAAAAAGTAACAAGAAATATCAAACATTGTTTCACAGTCATTGTTATTAACTATCATCTGAAATGAATTGGATATATTGAATCAAGATTGTCGTATTCCTTGAGTTTCCGTTTCTGCACAATGGGTCACTCTAATCTGCACTCTAATACAGAAAGCTTACTATTATTTAGGGTTGTTAAGAAATCTGACATTGAAAACTGTCTAAAACTTAAAAAAATTTTTCTTATGAAAATTTAAAATTGGAGCTCAACATTTCTCAGAAGCAAATATGCATAAACTACTGAATAATACAACAAATGAATGATTTCATGAATTTGTGGAATTTAAAACTAAAATATAAAATAGACAATTTAGATCAGCTATGAGAATACTGATCATATCAAGAAAGTCACATAAATATTTGAATAAATACTTTAAATTTTATTCATAATGTATTTTTACGTTTTCAGAATATGGCAGTGTTAAGATACCTTTTTGCAAAACGTAGTTAGTGGTTTTTGTGTTTGGTTTATACCTAATAACAAAAAAATTGGATTGTTGGTGTGCTTTGCCTGTCATTATTAAGATGTATTGTTGTGTTGCCCTTATAGGAAAATGATTAGACTGGGATATAATAGTGTAACCAATAATGGTAAAAAAAAATCAAAGAATCCAACATTAAATATTGCCAGTCATTGAAATCTCACGAACTGCATTTTTCTGTGTTAAAATTTGTAAAAACTTAGAGCATGTGTTTCTAGCCAATTCATTTTGTTATTACTTTCACTTTTTTGATTGCAAATACGTTCATTCCTTTGTCTGTAAATTAAATTTTGATGAGTCTCATTTTGGAAACAAGGTAATGGTGAAGAAACCATTGTAATTTCAATTTTGCCAATTGATTTTGAATATTTGAGAAGAATTAATTAATTCTAAAGAATAGCTGCTTTTACTGCTTTATGACTTATCAGCGTCGATATTTTGTTTCTTTAAATACATAAAATTGTACTTATAAAAGATTACTTACAATATACTGTTAAATTAGCTTCTTTGGTTTGATTTTCCACTCTGTTATCAGCAATACAGAAAATTGTTTTATGATTATCATCAGAAGTGGGCACCAATGTAGTCGTTAAGTTATCTGCATTCACCTGGTGAACAATGTTTTTGCCCAACAACAATTTTAGACTGTTAACCGGTGGGTTTGATCTCTTTGCACTACAACTAACTTCTAGATTCTTGTTTTCAATAGATTCAAATGAACTGTTAAATTCCAAGTACATATCTGAAAACATAATTTACAAATAATCATTTTAAAGCACTTACATTGAACAATTATCATTGTTGTTATTGATTTTATTAGTTTAGTTTTTTCATTATAGGCAGTGCAATTGACTATTTTGTTGTTGTCAGTTGACTTCAAATCACTGAACTGCCATTCGATTAAATTGTCAGAGATGACGTGGTAATTCGCAGATGAAGAGATAAATGATGCATGTGGATAGGATTGAAATGAACACGTCACCACTGCTGATTCTCCCTCCTTGACTGTTAATTGTGAAGTAATGCTACCACTATCAGGGCCATCTAAATATTCACATCAGTATTAAGCTCCATAAAGTAACAGTACAATTGAAGTATTATATCAAATTTAAAAGTTATTAGCTATTTTACTATTTTTAATTACTAATTAAGTTCCAAGGTTCAATTGAATATTTACGCAAAACGGGTTCTCATTCTATCTATGGTGTAATTACATTAATTATGAACACTGTAAATAATAGTATTGCTTCACTTAAGCAAAAGCAGTCAGAAAAAATGAAATTGTCAAATATTAACCTTATTTGCACAAGTGTTACATGTATGTAACAAACTCGATTTGAACACATCTTTGTACATTTTTATCTAAACCTTTTAAGAAATATTGAAAGCGTATACAGGGACACATATATGGGGTTAGTCTCACTCATGCAATGATGAATATTTCTACTGCAAGTGATGAAGCAAAATATGCTCAACAGCATGAGCATATTAAAAAGCAGCAGAAGCACTAATTAGTGATACTTTGAAATGTCAAAACTTTAGGTAAGGTAGACTGCCAAAAGTTGATTGTAAATTATTCCTTAAAAAAAGGATATTTTCTGCAAATGGAAGTATCCAGACAAAAAGAAGAACAAGGATCGGTACTAAGATATTTAACAATTTCTTGCTGTGATAAATAGCTAAGAAGTATCCTAAATATATAAGAACAGCATGAAGTGGAATAAAGGAAAAAGTTAGTGAATGTGTAATAAAAAGAGATATATGCAAAAAACACAACATTAATAAAATCGGTAAGCAAGAAGCTGTTATAAAAATGAATCAATACTCAGCTTAAAAGTATATTAGACGTCATTTATTATTAGTGATTTACATTCAACTTTCTTTTTGTTTTTGAAGAATGCTTTAAAATGTTGATTGGACAGATATCTTCTTACTTTTTGTAAAGCCATCAACTAAGATTCATTCACTGTCAACAAATGATAATCTCCAACTGCTTTTATTGATGCCCTGTCTGATGTAGTTAAGGACAGTAAACACTATCTTCTATCTTCTCATGTAGGTTGGCACGAAAGGGTATTCCATTAACTAGATTTTTGCTGTCTGTAGATTTGCATGGGTGCCAATATTTTAGTGAAAAATATAGTAAATGTCAAATATGGATTGAAGAATCAAAAGCATTAACAAGCATTATCATTTCTGCAGATAATATACTTTTTGCAACTCTTCATAATTTCTTTGCACACCAACAGAGAATAATTAAATCAATAAAATGACAAAAATTCTCCATGACTAGGGATTCCAAATGAAGCAGTTATCTTTGAGTTTTCCTTAGGATTAGAGTTCTCCAATAGGGTGTATCGTCAAACTTTAAATTTTGATGGATCAAAACACACATTTCAGGTCAACAATGCTGATTCCAAAACGGACAAAAAAATATTAAGGAAGTAGTGGTACAGTTTTCATTTTGTCCTCAAAAATTGAAAATTTGCGAATTTTTTACATGTTTGTCAGTTATCTAATAATTTCTCTACAACTAAGCCTCTGTTTTTGTACTAACTGACATTTAACAGAACGTATTCCTACACAAATTATAAAAATTTGAAGTCGAAGAGTCAAGGGTAAAAGGTCCTAATCCCCAATTTGTCGTACGGACCTAATTAGTGAAATATTTATATATGTGCCTCAAGTGTAAATTTTTTTTCTCACAAATTTAAAGAAGTACATTTTTGCGTTTTTGGTCAAAGTATGTTTATGTTAATGCCTTTACATTATTGCAATTAGGTTTGTAGACTGCTGACAAAAGTTTCAGTTGATGCAGAATGGCATTTCAATACACAATCTAAAACTAAAAACATAAATATGAAAGGGCAATGCATTACATAGAACATAATAAAACAAAATCTTGCGTGTGTCTGAATGCAGGCATGATGTAGTGAGAATTAAGAATCACTCTAATATAGCCATTTTTTGGGTCCTTCCTGTAAACTTGTTCAGAAGCGTCTGAAGCAATTTTAATGACTCTCTCTACTTCTTGTGAATGGCATTTTACATGGATGGCAAGTGAACTTTGCAAGAACTCATTGGAGGTTCATTTCCACTTTCTTCCATTGATGGGAGAAAATATTCTATATTCTTAACATCTCTAATCTTCGGTATGCAAACATTTTCATTAGTACTACTTGAATCTGGTCTGATTGCTTTAATTTTTTCTAAACAACTGCCTCATTTGGGTCTGCTAACATTGCCAACAGCACATTTTCAGAATGGGCCCAGTACGCATTTCTCTGCAACAGAGGCGAGATTACAGCCTTTGTAGAGATTGGAAGGTGCTGCATCAATTTAATGATCTTAGGAAAATGTCTTGAACCAGCAGTGTAATTTGAGTGCTTTTTGATCTCAAACCACAATGGTCCATAATGACATATAATGAAAAGTGCAAGAGTGTGCAAATCAGGGCTCTTGGTTCTTCTTTGGAACTGTACTATCTAAAAATCCTGCTGACAGCTGGTAGCCACCTTGCATGAGACATTGGTCAGAGTCTTTCAGGTGACAGTTCATCAGATATAATACCTGTTTAAATGCTTTGTATAATTTTGAACAAGTAAGCTTGGTCTCTGCTGAGATCAGAAGCGTTAATCTCTGGAAGATCAGGCCCTTCAGAGATAAAATGGATTCCTCAAGGAAAAATAGGCAAAGTTTCACAATTTTTCAAAGCTTTTCCGAATGCTCCTTTCCATTGTGGGGAAAACTCTATTGGTTCTAATAACTTCTTGTATAAGTGATGCATAGGAAGCTCATTTAAATGCAAGTTGAATATAAACCAGTGTAGAGGTCGACATAGTTGACATTCAAGCAAGTGTATTGCATCATTTTTTCGCCCATTATTGACTACTGTCCTATCAGCAAATACTGCTCTTACTTCATCTGCGAGATTTGTTTCCATCATGACATAGTAGAGTGTATTTGCAATATTAGAGCCCATACCTGGTTCTACAGTCACATGGTCCAAATACATTGATTTTTTAGACTGATGAAACCAAAGTCTACTAGAGCAGCAGTGCTGATAGCTGCAGCATCCCGATTTGATGCACCGTATATATCTGACTCTAAAACAATAGTTGGAATCAGTGAACAATTTCTAATTTTATGTTGCATACCTTCCACCACATCACTGCTGCTGCTTGCCTTTCATGAACCCGGTCCTCCCGATTTTGTCTGTGTCTCATTATGCATGCTGCTCTTTTATCAACACCACCTATCCACATCATTTTTGCAGTTATTTGATCATGAACGAAATCCCACCCACATCTGTTTTCTTTCATTTCCTTCAGGCACTGGCAAGGTGCAAAATCTTTGTATTGGTAAAGGGATATATCAAATATGCCATTTAGCGTCTCCATAAACTTCACGGTTCATGATGCCTTTGTTCCATGTTTTCAAGCTTGTGATCTATCCTCCATTAAACGACTAAGTTTTGTTTTTACATTGCTCAATGATTGTGATGGAATACTTGTTTATTTTCAGAGAACAATAGATCAATAAGCAGTTTGTTGATAGTGTTTCTTTGCTTGAAGTGAATTTGTTGCCTTTGAAGAACAAAATTGTCTTGCAATATCTTTTTGGTAGGGAGCTAAGATGTTTGAACCTCGGGTAAATGTGTGCCAAATATAGCATGACTTCCAGATTCTCTTGTTCAGTTACCAAGGAAAACTAAGTGTTTCTAACAGTATCATATATTCAATGACATTTTTCTTAAATTTTGAGAATTTAAATCTATTGGGAATTCTAATGAATAACCAAAGCAAATGAAATCCACCTAAATTTAAATTACCAGCAGCAGTAACAAAGAGGGTGTATTTAGAATCATATTTTAGTAAATATAGCTATGGTAATTTGTTTGCTTCCCATGTTATATATATATATATATATATATTTATTGTAATAGTAAATAATTATGTTAGTCTGTTTTATAATATGAGTAGTTGCTATTTAGATATAAAATTTAATATGATATGTAACAATAATAAAACTGCACAATTGTGACTTTGTATTTTAAGTTTAAGAGAATTAAATATTATTAATTAGCAAGGCATGGTTTTGTACTCAAAAAGAGTAGCAATTAATGTGAATGCGATGAGAAATTATTAACTAAGTATTTAATATTTCAAAACAGGAAGTTAAATAGAGCCAATTTCTTAAATTATAAATTACAGACAGTTGATGCTTATATTAACATGCTTTGAACACATTATCAGTTAACAGTTTGGCTTGCATTCATTAAATCAATTTGCATGCATCACAAATATTTAAATATATTAATGTGTTTTCCTCCATGCATGTCACTTTTTAATGATTAATCTATTATGTATAAATAATATCTAAGATAAATTCTTGAGTTTATATATGAATTTAAAAAAGAAACGCATCATTTATTTTAACATGTTTCGGCATGCCACTGCCATTTTCAAAAAGTTTCCTACTATAAAATTTACAAAATA
Source organism: Hofstenia miamia (assembly GCA_900660155.1). Lineage (NCBI taxonomy): Eukaryota > Metazoa > Xenacoelomorpha > Acoela > Hofsteniidae > Hofstenia > Hofstenia miamia. The sequence continues at coordinate 21,178 of CABFPE010001536.1, forward strand.
TTCATCAAATTACATAATTTTATATATTTTTTTATAATATTTTCGGTAAATTTAGTTTGTATTTATATTCATCTTTTTTGTTTAAGCTTGGTTCCTTTAATTCTATATAAATTGATTCAATGATGCTTAGTTGAAAATTATCAATTGCCTTGGATAAAATTTTATATGTAAATTTCATATTACAGTTCTTTAAATGATCAGAGATGGTCGAATGAATTTTGTGTTCTTTAATTCTTAATTGTAAATTCCTTGACGTTTTTCCAATGTATTGTTGCAAGTTATTTCATATATTACTTTGGAAATGTTTTCGATCTTGGTTTCTGTTTTTAGTCCTATTATATGTCTTAGTTTATTGGTCTTTAGTATAAAAATATCTAAGATAATTTCAATATTTTCTGATATATATATATATATATA
>CABFPE010001537.1:0-29086 GCA_900660155.1 Hofstenia miamia
ATATATATATATATATATATTAGTTATCTTATCAAAATGTTTTTTGTTCAAATTCTTGTTCCTCAAAGAAGGACTTTGTGTTAATATGATGTCTTTTTTTACGTGAAATAAGTGCTTAGAACTAGAAAATCTACACAAATATGGAATAAATGGAAATATCTGATAATATTAATGCCATATCAGAATCGAAGCAGGGTGGTACTGATCAGTTCTGGTCACCATTAAATTCACTTCACCAGTTAAAACCAGTTCAATTGTGTACACTGTACAGTTGTGAGAAAAAGTTAGTTGATCATATTTTCAATTCACTAATTTGGATAAAGTCGACTTCTTTGAATAAATACAAGTACATAATGTAATAGTGCCATTGAACATTGAAGGATCGAAATATCTAAACAATAGCACAAATTTAATTTTAACTCTCTAACCTTTACCGTTATTCATTGCAAATGAATAGTAATAGTTATGATTTAGAACTCATAGAAACTCTTAGTAAATATGCCCATTGCTCACTGTGCCTTTAAATGCACAAATCAATAAGATCCAATAATTAAATCATTGTTAGATTATATTTCCAGACTGAACGTCACATTTAATAAACTTTAGTTTGCGGAATTTTGATTTATGGATCACCACAGAGTGTTAATGTAACATAATAAAGAAGAAATTTGATAATTTGAATGATGAGCTAGCAATGATTTTTGATATTTACAATTGTACGGACAAATGCTTGTAGCCAAAATGTTTGAAAAAAATTTGAGGACGATTCACTCCTTATTAATTTTACCAAAGCCACGCAGATGATAAAATGTGGGAAGTAAAAGTTGTAGGCGCAGTTACTTGTTTTGATTATAAAAACTATGAAAACATATTTACAATATTTATTATAAGTAGTTACATATCAGAAGGAATAGTTATGAAATAAATTCTTTGGAATTACTTCCTTCTTGTTAATTGTTTGATTTATAAAATACAATGCATAGCTAAGTGATTGGTGCATAATAGTGGTCAGGATAACATGACGAGAGCGATTCAAGGTTCGTAGTCCCTGATTGCAAACTGCACTTAAGTTAGGTATACTGATAGAGGTCTTACTCAATTGTTTGCTTAGCTATCTATCTATTGATTTCATTTAACATATAGTAACAAATTAGATGAAGGCAGTTTAGCCAAACATAGGGATTAACTGTATATGTTTTAGATACAAATTATTTACTATAATTGACTGATACGGGACTGTAATATTAAATGATTAAATGTAGCATAGGAAGCTGTTATTTTATTAATGGTAATATTTAATGGTTTTTTAATTAAGCAGCTAGTGTCATTACCTTTGATTGCTTGAGATAAAATCATGCACAGATTATTTAAATGAAATGAATGGTTTTCCAAATGAGCTTACGTCGAATTATGTCATGAATATTAATTTTGCACTTCACTAAGCTAAGTTACACGCAATCTTTGTACTTGAGTTGAGGCATTGTTGAACAGAAAAGGAAGGATTAGTTGTTGATTGATGAATTAGCATTGGTGGATGCCCAGCTGAAGACCTCAGATAGAAATTACCTAAATAGTAATTGTTACCTAAAGTGTTAATCAGAGCTTATATCTAAGTGTAACAAACGTTTGATTATTGAAGAATTTTTTAGAAATCTTCATGCCAATATAGCCAAGGAATAAATTTATAGATTCATTTAAGCAGGTATGGTGTGGAAGAAGATACAAACATGGCGGCTGTGAAAGGACGCAAGAATCCAAATAACATCATGGAAAATTAATAACTAAGTTACTCAAATAATAGAACCTCTCCTAAGATGCAGCAAAAGTGTTGTAAAGGAAATTGATTTTTGCAATCAAGAAGGGGAACTGCCAGAAGAATTTTTTTGTTGTTAATGTCAATCAAGATTGGATTTAACTTAAGTGTAAACTACAAACAAAAAGAAGAAGATCACTACTTGCAGCATGGAAAAAATGGCAAATCAAATGAGAAAAAATAGTGATAAGAAAGCTAAACAAAAACCACAACAGACACCCAGAGCATCGACTACAAGCTGATACATTCATCATTTTTTAGATTACTTAACAATCAAATATTTATACAATAATTAGTACTTTCTGATTTATGATATATAACAATCAGTTTTCATGAATCAGTGTGGAACAAACTAGAATTTTTTTCAGGAAAATAGTTGCACCATGAAGTACTACTAAATTTGAATATAAAATAGATAAACACCAAAAACTGACTGTTATTTTTAATTTACAATGACAACTGAAGTTAAAGTATGACCTATCATTGTGTTTCTACTGTTAATGTAGATTCCTTAGCAATCCAATTTCTATATAATACTAAGTAACAAAACACTATATAACAAACTATAATTTTTTTTCCAGAAAATGGTTGCACCACAAATAGCTACTGAATTTGCCCTATTGGGCATTGTCACCAAAACTAGCTCCTAGGCCGTGATATTTAAAAAGCTTATGGATTCTGAAAGGACTGGCAAAGGAAATTGGTTGGGAACAATAATAGTTTCTGCTATTGCATGACCAAATCTTTGAAAAATCACTGGCAGTTTCAGCTACAAACTTTGTATTTCTTAATTATCATGACATACATATTAAAAATTTTACATTTCTGAATATGGATTCCACCTTCTTTTGATAGATGTCTCACTCTCATGTATAAAATACATTATGGAAACATTGTTGTGCTTACATAGTGTAAGCATATTGTGGCATAACTGCATCAATTATCTATTTTAATTTCGACATTGATGAATTTAGCTCTTTGTAAACTGTTCAGTTTTAGTTAAATTACTTCCGTTAATTATTACACAGTTTTTTTGTTAGATTAAAATGTTATTGTAAAAAACCTGTTCTATTTACTCATGTTAGCAAGAGTGTACTGTTGTTTGATTTCTTTACCAGATTTGTTTGTATAAATATGTGCGATTTATTCATTTATGTCAATTCAGTATTCTCAGAAAATACTTTTTACTTTTTATATTGACTTTATGTTTTGCTAAATTATGTGTTTCTAACTTTCTCATTGCACAGCTAAAGGGCTTGCTTGTTTTCCTTTAACTTACGTTAGGTGTATGGCTATGGCTGTTGTACTGCTTGTCATTTATTATTTAAATTGTTATTAATGATTTCACCTATTGAGATTAGAAATGCACTGTTTACGTTATTTTTGCTAAGCTGATAGGTTCACTAATTGCACCCAAGAGTTGGGCTTCTTTATTAATTAGGGCTAGTCTTATGTGAAGCTTCTTAAAGGTTTTCTGTATCGGGTCAGCCAAGTGTGGCCACTCTTCCCTAACACGATTTCCTCTTTTACTTTAACTTATATTAGGATAGGGTATAACAGCAGGAGGAGTTAATTATTTTGGAGCTTTGGTAAATCCATGCATTGACTCAAAACCCTCAATAAGCTAGGATAGTAGTATAGTTAGCTGATTTCATACTGATGCCACAATATGTGTCTATGAGGGATGTTCTTTCTAAATGGGAACACATACTTTGAGTAGTTTTCAATGTATACATATATACATTTATATCATTTGCAAATAACTGTAAATTATTAATATTGATCAAAATATAAGCACATGTGATGGCACACAATAATGAAAAATGCTGTTAAACTTTCTCCCTAGTGCTACTCAAATTTTAGTACATTTTTTGTCAAGAAGTGGTATAATTAAAAAAGTATTTGGCTTATACAATTGACATTTAGCTTGCATTGTGTTTACATGTTTATTTACAAAACTAAAGAGAATTTGGTAGAAAGCCTGAATGAAAAGTATATGGGTTTTGAGATTCATTTTACAAATTTTTTCTGTTACCATGGCAATTTTTTAAATGCCCAGGTATATTCTATTAAATAAATAAGTAAGCAATTAAATCTCCACTGTATTAATTTTAGCCAAATCTATAGATGATCAGTGCTCATATAAGTAGATTTCCAATGCAAATTTGAATCAAATTTGAGATAAATATATAAAATAAGAGCAATGCTCCAAAAAACTTAGGTCATTTCTGCTATGCATTTTGTACTTGGCAATGAGCTATAAGCAAGTCTTTTGCAAATTCAGTTTTCACTCCCTTATTCTTCCTAAATCAGATTTTTCATAACTATATCTTATTAGATATCTTATTTTTAGAAAATATTTTGAGTATTCTTATAGAATTTATACAGCTTAATCATTTTCTACCATTTTAATAAAATATTTGAACTCTTATAATTTCAATGGACAATGTTGAAGTTAAAGTTTATGTCAAAAAATATATTTCAATTTCTGAAGCTCATTTTATTTTAGATCCTAAACCTGCTAAAATAAAACGTACAAATTTTATAAGGGGTTATTCAATCCTAAAAAATATTGAGTTTCCAAATATCATGATGCTTGATGTTATTCTGATTTGAAAAAATATGTGTCAAAAGTGTCTATGCACTTAATAAAATATCTTACACTGCTACAAATAATGTAGAGCATCATAATCAATAAAAAATATTTTTGAATGTAGGAATCCTAACCTTAATTAATTCTTATTATATCTTGATTACCAAATTTGTATCATTATTGCTGCTAATAATGTAAAATACCAAAATTTTTAAATCAATATTTTTAAAGTTTTAGATAGTATTTGAAAAAATTGTTTAATTAAATTAGAACGCAGAAGGAACGTCAGGTATATGCAAATTTTTTCTAATTGTTTCAATTTATACAAGATTTGTAAAGTACAATTTATATTTAAAATCGTACGTAATCTCTTTCCTACATGTATAAATGAAAAATAAATAGTGTGTAATTTCTGAAACATTATTATTTTGGTTTTTAACAATAAATAATTCACAATTTCTCTAAGCATGAATTCTCCACCATTACTTATGCATAATATAGCTGTTCCTGGCTACTCATGAAACACTAGACTAAACTTGAAACTATAACATTCTAAATAATTTTTGTATGAAAATTGCAAGCAAATTATTGCTAAGACAAATAGAAGAGATAAACAAGGTTTATTTAAATATCATAGTAGCTCTAAAACTAAAAATTGAAAAATTTCCTGATTCAGCTGCTTAGAGATATAATTAACTTTTTTTAAATGTGTTAATGCATTATTTGTGTTAAGCACTAAGTGCTTGCAATTATATGTCGCACTAGTAAGCACTTGGCAGATGTTAATTTCCTGCTTAAATAATTTAATTTATCATAACTAATAATTTAAATTTCTCAAATACAAGATATTTTAAATCAAATTTTTTTAAGTTTTAGATAGTATTTGAAAAATTCCTTTCATTTAATTAGAAACGCAGAGGGAACGTCAGTTACATACAAAATTTTATCTAATTACTTCAATTTATGCAGTACTTGTAAAGTACAATTTAAATTTTAAAATCGTATGTAATTCTACCAAATGTTTTTACAATAATTAATACACAATTTTTCAAAGTATGAGTTCTCCAACATTACCCATGCATAATATAGCTGTTCGTGGCCAATAATTGTATACATAATATAGCATAGCAAATCGCAATTTGAAAAACATATGCGAGAAATAAAAATTGAAATTTTAGAAAATAATATGTGTTTTATTAGATAATGATTTATTAAATTATATTTAGAATATAACTAGTGGCATTATTATCAATAATATATGTTTAGAATTTTGCTATTATATATTCATTTAGATGGTCCAAACATAGTGACTCAGAAAAAAGACATCATAGTAAATGAGGGCAGCAGCACTACTGGTACTATCTCAATTCATTCCTTTCCAGCAGCAAATGTAAATTGCTCTTCTACAGACTTTTCTATTTCTGAAAATCTATTTGTTTGGAATATACAGAATGTTTCAAGAGATATGGATCAAACAATATATACTTGTTATGCGTACAATTATAAAACTGATGTTTCTATACCTTCATCAATGAAACTAGTTGTGCACTGTAAGTAAATATTTTATAAATATCTTACTAACACCTAGTTTCTAGATTCACCTGAAATCGAATTTATTTTGTTGGAAACACATGTCATTGAAGGAAATAGAATGAACCTTACTTGTTCTGTCATTCGATCAAACCCTGAAATTGCAAAGTTAAATATTTCTACTGTAATCACTCACAAATCTCTCTTAAACATTGACGTATTAAACTATGAACTGAAAGCAAGTAGATACATGAATGGGGACGTCAATTGCAAAGCAGAGAATTCAAAGTTTGAAACAATAATGAAAAGAAATCTTGTTGTCTACTGTAAGAATATATCTCTTTTACACTTCTAAAATTTTGTTTAGATGTTGATTTTAAAGTGAAGACTTCCCAAAATAGAACTGATAATTCAATTTTCACCTACTTCCTTTCAGAAATAATTTCCTTACCGAGTAACTTCATAGTGTCTTTGTACAAAAATGAAACGCAGGAATGGAATTACACAAACATTGATAACATTACATTTTCTCTTCCACTTTCAAATGTTTATTATGAATATCTCCTAGTGGCTTCTAATAATTTTACTTCCAAAAAAGTCATTTTAGACTTCTCTGTATCAATAAATGGTAGTACATATAAATTTCAATAATGTTAATAGACTTTCAAATGCTTAGATAAGAAAGAAAATGCTGGATTTGTTACATTTTTGGCTATTAGCAGTTCTTCGACATTTCTGTTAATCATTGCAATACTTGTAATATTTGGCGGACTTCTTTTTATTAGAAGTAAATTAGTTTTAATTACTAAAATTTTACAATTTTTAGGTTATCAATTTTCTAAAGTTGATGAAGAAATTTTGGTCAGTCGTGATGAGAATACTTACACAAATGCTACAGGTATTTTCCTGATTACAGTGCTTCAGGAGAAATGATTAATTGTATATTTTTTATCTTCCCCAACAAATTTGTTCTATATATATATATATAAATATATATATATATATATATATAAAGACCTTAAAGGTAGCAATTTATTGTAGATCAACTATCAGGACGCAGATACTTAAAGTATCACTCTCTTGTTTCAAAATGAATTTTGTTTCTATTTGAAGTAAGTGTTGATGAAAAGTTTAAGTTAAACTAAAAGTGAGAATAATGTTTCTAAAAGTAAAAATTTATTGAGAAAATATTAGCAATTTAATGTTACTCAGGTTATTATTTCAATTTTTTTTTAGAAATTTGGGATATTTTTTTAAATTTTTGGAATATGAAATCTTATTCAACATTTTGCAAATCTGTGGAATGTTCTCTAAAGTGTGTAGGTGGATGAATAAATTTTCCAGATTATTACCTGCTTTTAAGCACCACACTTGCTGAAAGAGTATACAATTGAAGCAGAGCCAGTACCATTTCAATTCTTCAAATGCTTAACTTTGGAAGCAGCAAGCATTAAATTTCAGAATATTTTTGCATTCTTGAATATTTGGGAAATGTTCTAATTCTTTGAAATTTTTAAATTTACTTGTTTCAGATATATAGACTTAAAACCAAGCATTCAATGTCACATAATAATTTTACTAAACACTATCTAATCAAAATTCCATTATTATTTTATATCTATTCTGATTGTCTAAAAATTATTTAAAGTTTTTACTTGAAAATAATTGTTATTTATTGAAATATTTTTTGTTAAATCATGGATATCAATTTTAAATAAATTTAGTAGGTGGTGTGCTCAAGGACGGCATTTCAAAAGAAAACGCCTATGCAACAACAACAGGTATCTGAATTGTTTTCAAAAGCTTAATTTTAGTTTAAATTTGCGTAAAATTTACTCTTTTTAGTTCTATCAATATTAACAAAGTTTGAAATATATACACTAATTCACAGTAAAAAGTTGCAAGAATTAATCTGAGATTTCTAGTACATAATTTTTAAATGAAAACTCGAGATTAGAAATAATTAGTATTCGCAAATTTTTTTTTAATGTTATTATATACGAAATTTTTACTCTGCATGCCCTAAATTAAAACGCATAAATTTCTAATATATAATTTATTAATATTCCGTGTGGTTGTATATAATATGGCATTGGTGAAAAATCAGCATGCATTCCTACTAATCTATCTTATTAATGCGTTGATGGACGAATGCTACAAATAATTAACTAACTCCTCCTGCTATTATAACCTATCCCAATAAAAATTAAAAGTAAACAGGAGATTATTTTAGGGAAAAGCGGCCAATCTCGGCCAACCTGATACAGATAACCTTTTAGAATAGTCGTATAAGACTAGAGTCCTAATTAGATTAAGAAATATGAAGCCCTAACTCTTGGGTGCAAGTGGTGAACCTAAGTGCTAAGTAAAATAACCCAAGCTTGGTGCGTTTCTCATCTTGTGCAATATAGGTGAAATCAATAATAACGATTTTCATTATGAATGACAAGCAGTACAAAAGCCCCAGCAGTACACCTAACCTAGTTAAAGGGACATGCCAGTCAATTCGTCCACCATCTGGGTGCCCTTTAACAACGCAGTTAGAGAATTAGAAACACGTATTTTAATAAAAGTATAAGTCAAAGAAAATAAAAGAAAAACGAATTTACTGAGGATAACCTGAAGAAAAATAAATTACCAATACTCGGATATATATTCAAAAGTTAACCAGTATAAGTAAACAAATAATACCATAGAAAATATAGGCAAACTGCTGGCAGGCTTCTGCTACAATTTTACTGTGATTCAAAATTAGCAGAAATTTAAACTAAAATATAAATTGCACCACTTAATTTGGCCAAATTACATTTGAAATAAATTCATAAGATTAATATTGAAATTGCAATAACTGAAGTAACATATTTTAAGAATATGCGTGATTTCAATTATTTTTGTACTTAGAGTTTATTGTATATTTGAATAGGCTCTAGTATAACTGGGAATGTATTCACAAACTGACATGTTGCCATACTTTTCTCAAAAATTTGTAATTTCTTCTAAAAATTGTTCACTTTTAAGTGTACAGCTTCAATAAAATAAAATATTTTTCATATTCATATGTTTTTCTGTTCTACAATATTTTAAGATACAAATATTTTTTAATTTTTAATTTTTGCATTCTTATGATATATATGCAATTAATATTAAGTGATGATTATTGCTATTTTTCCATTACATTATTTATATATTATCCCTCTTTTTGCTTATTTAAAAAGTGCAAAGTGAATTTACAATATTTATAATATTGTTTAGAATTTTATTCTCAAAATCCTGGAATTAAAGAAGAAAACCCCTATGCAACTACAATTGGTATTTTTTGCATATTCAGTGTATCATTTCTTTGAAGATTCACAATTATAATATCAAACACAAAATTGCAATTGATATTAAGTGTTATTTTACATGCAAATTATCCCATCATTTCACTTGAATTCAATTAGTGATTTTCTTGATCATACTTTTTAATGAAATTTTCAAATAGTAAATAATATTTCTTGATATTTTTAAAATTAATGCATTGCTTCTGGCTAAAAATGCCTATTTTCAACAATTGCTTTAATGTTGTGAAAAATTAATAAAATTAATTTTAAAATTGTATAAAAAAATATAAGATGGCTTACAAAATTATATTTTAAGGTTGGAGAAATCCATTAATATTTTACATACATTAATATACAAGCACAATTTTTATCAATAAAAACATTACTGCATTGTATTATTTATCTTTTTTCAAATTAATAAACTACTTGTATTTTATCAGTCTAGACCCCATTGAAATTAAGCTGAAAGTTTTCTAAGAAATTTGTGGATATTATTTTGATTTGGATTTCAAGGATTTGGTAACATGTAATAAACCTTAAGAAAAATCTTCATATTTTCAATTTTCTTAATTAATAAAAAATACATTTGCCAATCCAATATTATGCAGGGAATGGCCTACCCTTTTATTTATTTATCAGTTTTACAAATCATACATAATGGTGTATAGAGCTAGGGAATTAATCCAGTATTTGTAAACTACGCATCTTTAAAAATTCCCATCTAAGAGCAGATTTCATTGAAATTCCATTAATTTATATATACAAAGAATTCTTGCATAACAATGTTGCAAAGATAATGGTGTTCATTATAAATATAGTTAAAAATTTGAATTTTGATTGGATTTGGAAATATATTTAAAAATATTATATAAATGGAGTAGTAACACAGTAAATTCTTGAATAGTGCATAACCTTTTTTAAAATGCTGCATAAATTATTCCTATATAATTCATAATACAAAATTCAATTAAATGTAGTAGTATCTTCTTTTCATTCCACACATTTGAATTACATGGCATTTGCTTATGAACAATCTGAGTTCATTTTAATTTACATTTGTGAATATTTTTTAACTCATGTGAAATCTATTTCATGCATAAATACGTCTGCTTCAATTTATCACTTTATCAGTAATGCATCAATGAAATTTTGCATATTTCAATGATAAAATTTAAACTTACAATTTTAAAGAAATAATATGGTAAACTAAGATATAGGAAAATGCCATTTTCATGTTTAACCCTATCTATTACTTTTTATTTAATTATTAATTTAACATTTATTTAGATCTAAAAGAAAATTGTTCTATGCAAACAGGTATATTTAAACTTTAGGAAACTATAAAAATTAAATATACTTTGGAATTTAATAATTGAGATTCTAGAATTAATTTTTCAGGTAAGCTTATATTGAGAATGAATTTTATTAGTTGAACTTTTAAATTTTTTAATGCATTGAGAAATGTTTCATAAGTTGAATTATCAAAAATCAACAATCTAACATTTTAAAACACTGAAATTTTAGTAAAACTCAAGCTTTTTTCCAATTTCTAAATTTTAAATTTTCAAAATATTATCATAATTGCTGAAATATTGTTACAATTTCTCATGTCTAAGCTGCGCAAATCATTTTATTGAAATGACCACCTGCAAATATTTAGGTATATTTGTAATAGGTTGCAAATTTTACTTTTTTTTTGAACTAATTCAGACATTGACTTTAAGCTTCCAATATCAATTCTGACTAAGTATATTTTGTTTTCACAACTTACACATCCAATAATGTGAAAAAAACAGCATTTTAATATAGAACTAAGGATTCTTTCCAAAATAGGAATCGCTATCATTTCATTTTTATCAAATTTAATGATCTTAGACTTTAAGGAACAAACATTTTTTGAAAATAACTGTTATTTTGACATAGGTTGCAAACTTTAATCTTAAGCATCTACATTTTTCAGAAATCATTTATTGGCCACCTTTTTTGTGATTTTGTAAAATTTAAATGAAAAATTATGAATTCATTATATTCATTAAATCCAATTTATTTCCTTTCAAGTATATAAATCCCTATATCTAAATTTTTTTCAAAATGAAATTGGAGTTGAAAACGTGAACTAATTTAAAATTCTGCAGTTTTTTATATACCATCAATAATATATACAGGGATTTTTTGGCTGGTGTAATATTGGGGGATCCTGCCACCCTCCATAACTCTGGTTCTACTAATCCAGTTTAAATGAAGGTGAGAAATTTGTTAAAAAAACATGATTTTTTACTTAATATTGTTTTCTATTGTATTCCATTATTTTCATTGTTCTATTGTTTGAAAAAATTGGGACTGGTAGAAAATATATATATAACTTATTAAATTAATTTCAGATGCTCACAAAACTGAAGAGCAGGAAAATTTGAACAATAGAAACGCTTTTCAAAGTCCAATATGATCACAGACAGGCGTCAAAATCATTACATGAAATATGTGACCTCATGCAAAACCATTTTTGCAAAAAAAAACCACAACACAAAACAATGAAATCAACATAGTTCAACTCAGTAGTAAAAAATATGAAAAGTCACGGAAAATTGAGGCAGTGGAAGCTCTACAAAAAAAGTTATGCGCAAAAATCCATCCCCTTGCATAAATAGAGCTAATATGATTCTCATGTGTTTTGTTGTCAGATTTGGTTTGCACATACAATAATTTTTAAAGTAATGAATAATATTTAACAACTTTCATACTTAGATTTCACTGAATGTGATCATGAATATACAAATGACGAAATTTTGTACATTCATTTTGCGACCTTGTGCGGCAAATGCGCCTTACGTCATTATGACGAACTTAGCCAGATTGCATTGAAATTTGTAAACGTAATAAATGAGTTTTTGAAACTGTTTTTGTAATCTCAATACAATTATAAAAAATATAAGATTCAAAGCAAATTTATTGCGCAATATATGTATACGAAATTCTACAAACTAACACATGACAAAAAAATAAAAAATAAACAAATAATTAACAACAAATGAATATGTACAATATATAATAATATAAACAATGTTTGTGTGAAGGTTTGTGTAGGTGCTCAATGTTGGAAGTATATTGTTTTGTTAGAAGAAATTGCTTCAATTTTTTTCTAAATTTTTTATAGTTTTTTTCCATTCGCATTTCATAATCTAATTTATTCCACAATTTAATTGATATGTGATGAAAGCCATTAGAATATTTATCTAAAGACAGAAATTTTTGGGGTCGCTCATTTAATTTAATATAGTCATTAAGGAAAAGGAGAGATGTTTGTAGAGATTTGAATTTAAATAAGATAGATAGCATATGCAGATGAATTTAGTAGAACGGGGATAATATTTTTAATTTATTACGATATACTGATGCTTCATCATGCTTTTCTGCAAAGTTTAGAGTTTTATCCACCAATTATATGTCTTTGATAGAAGCATACGATGTTTCGAATTTAGGTTAGTTAAAAGAAAAGAACAGTATTGAAAATGAGACAAACAGAAAGCATGTATTAGTTGTTTATGATAATTGCTTATATTACATTGCGTAAGTGATAATGATATCTAATGCCTGCAGTCATTTTTTGAATCTTATTCAGTAGAAATTTTTCAAATGTTAATACATTATCTATCTCCACTCCTAAATAGCTAACTGATTCACTTTGCTTTATTGACTCATTATTTATCTTTAGTTCTATATCATTTATTAGATTTCTTTTTTTCTTCGGTGAAAAAATTATAAATTGAGTTTTTTCAATATTTAGTTTCAGTGGATTATTTGTAAAATAATTGTTTAATTTTTCTACATCTGTTTGCAGGTTTTTTGTAGCATCAAAAGCAATATTTGCGGTCTTATTAGGCATGTGTTGTCGGCATATTGGTAAATGTCGCTGGCTTTAACATGTTTAATTATATCATTTACATAAATTGCAAATAAATTAGGACCAAAGATAGTACATTGGGCCACCCCACGGCCAGTCGTAACAGAGCTTGATTTTTTACTGTTTAATATTACACGCTGTTGTCTGTTTTCTAGAAAGTTCGTGATTAAATTAATTGAGTTATCACCAAAATTATGATTTGCAAGCTTATCTTGCAAAATATCAAAATTCATGGAATTGAATGCCTTACTTAAATCTAATAATGCCAAAACACTGTGTTTATAATGAGATATATTAGACTTTATTTGTTGAGCAATTGATAGAATTGCATCTTGGGTCATAGCCGCCGTGAGCGGGGTAAGAGGTGGCAGTTGTCCCTTCCCTTTCATGGTGAGTTGATTGAATTGACTAGATTTTTGTCAAATGGAAACTCTGAATTTCTTAGTAATATTTGATTTAAATAAATTTAAATCCATTTTTAATTCTGATGTATATAGATAAATTGTTAATTATACTATTCTTCAAAACATATGGCATATAATCTTCAATTATTTGAATCAGTCAATGATTTGCGCGTAAATATCTCATCACATTTAAAATGGAACCAACATTATGCCAAAGTTCTAAGCAAAGCAATTAATGTATTATTTTATCTAAGAAGAAATGTACCATATATAAAACCTAAATTTATAAAAACTAAGTTATTCAAGAGCTGCATATTATCTGTTATAACTTATGGATCACAATGTTGTTGGCCAAATAGACATCAATTTCAAAAAAATGAAAGATATCAAAGGAAATGCTTACATTGGTGTTTAAATTCAAATAAGGAAATATCTTATGAAAATTTGTTGCACCTTAATATACTTCCATTTGCTCTTCAATTTCAATTGTATGATTTGATATTTTTCAATAAAGTACTAAATGGATTATACAAAATAGATCATACTGAATTTGTTAGTGTAAAGAATACTTCATCAAGAGAAAAACAGAATATTTTCAAATTTAGTATTAGTAGTAGTAGTATATATATAATATATATATATATATATATATATATATATATATATATATATTTATTTATTTATTTATAAATATGAGGGATTGGCAGATTAGGAATTCACTGTAGTGAAGAGCATACTTAAGAATTGTAACGACTTATAATAGATAATTCACAATTGCAGCATCTCCAGCCAAGCCTTAAATAGATGTAGACTGCATACAAAATTAACAATGATCAAAGCACTTCTTAGGCCAGACAATGCATTCCATCATGACAAAAGAATAAAAAACAAACTGTACCAGTATCAATGTAAATTTAATACATTTATTGAGTAATTATGTCGGGAAACAACATCTTAAATAGACCCTACTGCGTAACAATATTAATACATGCTTCAGCAATACAATTTCAATTAACTTGTGTCTAGAAAGACCACACATGTGAGAAGAATAATTTTTGAAAAAATTGATATGTGTTTCAAACACAACATTTTCATTATGGATAAATGCAGTCTTCTACTAAACATATTTGAAGCTACCCTAGCTACATGAAAACTAATGAAAGATTTGCAATTTATTTTTAATTAGTTTATTATATAAAAACATGCTATTCGCATCTTCCATGTACCATCATAAATGCACAAAATATACTAAAACACATTAGTTGACTAATTAATAAATTATAATTTAATTTTTATTTTTATACCGATTTTGCTAAGGTTTTAGTCGCAAAAATCATTCCATTCTGGAGTTATTTCATGCTGTACTTTATTCATTTATGTGCTTATGGTTATGTTATTGTTCATTAAAATCAAAGAAATTAAAAAACATATTTATTCGAATTTAGCAAATTTTTTACCATTTGACATGCAGAGCGTGTTTGGAGACACATATTACATTAGTTTAAAAATGCAGCTACATAATTAAAAAGTCTTCACTGGGCAATTTTTAAAATCACTAATTTAAAATATGCTTCTGTAAAAGGGTGAATATATTGCCCATTTTACATTGCAGATAAGCAATGTTATGTCTCAGTTTATAGAAAATGATAATTACTCATAGTATACATCTTTAAGAAAGTTTTACATTTTCTGCTTTTTACAAAATATCTTGAGAAAGTTCTAAAATTTACATAAATTATTACTTAGTTTATTTTTCAGCTTCTTTTATTTCAATTACTTGCAAACTTTTTGAATTGCTTTATCATTCTTTCACATTTAATTTATTCACTGTCTTAATCAAACAATTGCAAATAAATACAGCCACATGTATTTGAGACCAGCCAAAGGCTATTCATAAATTTGCTAGTGAATATTATACATTGAAATTTACCAAAATTTCAGTTGACTTGAATTATATATATATATATATATATATATATATATATATATATTAGTTATCTTATCAAAATGTTTTTTATTCAAATTCTCGTTTCTCAAAGAAGGACTTTGTGTTAATATTATGTCTTTTCTTACTTGAAATAAGTGCTTAGAACTAGAAAATCTACACAAATATGGAATAAATGGAAATATTTGATAATATTAATGCCATATCAGAATGGAAGCAGGGTGATACTGATCAGTTCTGGTCACCATTAAATTCACTTCACCAGTTAAAACCAGTTCAATTATGTACACTGTACAGTTGTGAGAAAAAGTTAGTTGATCACATTTTCAATTCACTAATTTGGATAAAGTCGACTTCTTTGAATAAATACAAGTACATAATGTAATAGTGCCATTGAACATTGAAGGATCGAAATATCTAAACAATAGCACAAATTTAATTTTAACTCTCTAACCTTTACCGTTGTTCATTGCAAATGAATAGTAATAGTTATGATTTAGAACTCATAGAAACTCTTAGTAAATATGCCCATTGCCCACTGTGCCCTTAAAGAGATCCAATAATTAAGTCATTGTTAGATTATATTTTCAGAGTGATCGTCACATTTAATAAACTATGGGATGCGGAATTTTTATCTTGACGAGATTATTTTGATTTATGGATCACCACAGAGCGTTAATGTAGCATAATCCTTCAAATAAAGCAATTTACGAAAAGAAATAAATAATGAAGAAGAAATTTGATAATTTGAATGATGAGCTAGCAATGATTTTTGATATTTACAATTGTACAGACAAATGCTTGTAGACAAAATGTTTAACAAAAATCTGAAGACGATTCACTCTTTATTAATTTTAGAAGAGCGACACTGGCGCATAAATGTGGACAATATTGGCTCATCAATGGGTCCTTGTCAGATATACATCAATGGCCCATTCATTCACAGCAGTCATCTGCCATTAGTGTAACTACAATGGCTCATTGTTGGACCATTGATATTGGCACTACAATTCAGCAACTATGAATGTTTGCTGTTTGAATAATTTGTGGTGCACAATATAATGTGTTAAGTTGCTTTGAAACTATATCATTGGATATAGGAATCCCGTTGTGCAAATGTGCTTCAAGCACATATTTGCATTGTATTCATAAAAACTGGGTAGTTGCTATTTTTATCCCTGGCTTCCAGGATGTAATTGCACGCCAGAAAGATTAATAATTTTACCTTGCTACTAATGTTTTTGTTAATAATAGTATGACCTAATGCTAAATATATTAATAAAGATGTCAAAAAATTATGAATCACAAAGAAATTCACAGTGAAAAAAAGAAAACAAAATATATTTTACATGGAATGGCCTTAGAGTGATTTTCTGCTTGGATTAATTTGAATTTTTCTAAGATGAGATTGAATTCGAATTAGATTAATCTGAAGTTGAGATAGATTTATATAGAATTGAGTTAGATTAATTTAAAGATAAAAAAGCATTAATCTAGTTTGTGGAATACTCATGAAACACTAGACTAAACTTGAAAATATAACATTGTAACTAATTTTTGTATGAAATTGCAAGCAAATTCTTGCTAAGACAAATAGAAGAGATAAACAAGGTTTATTTAAATATCATAGTACCTCTAAAACTAAAAATTGAAAAATTTCTTGATTCAGCTGCTTGAAGATATAATTAACTTTCTTTAAATGTGTTAATGCATTATGTGTGTTAAGCACTAAGTGATTGCAATTATATCTCGCACTAGTAAGCACTTGGCAGATGTTAATTTCCTGCTTAAATAAAACAATTTATCATAATTAATAATTTAAATTTCTCAAACAATTTGCATTGCACTTGGTACATCTCTCAGATGACCCTACAAATAAGCATTAATGAGTGGATTCAGATATAAACAAGTCTATATTTTGGATTTAGGCAAAAATTAAAACATCAAAGATATGATAGGTAAATTGCTAAGAAATAGTACATTGTTTTATATATATGTTTAGTTATGACAGTTATATATTGATAGTATTCTATTTGCCATATTCAGTGACTTGTGGCAAATTGCAAAAGATTCATTAATCAAACCTAATTGGTCTCAAAAAATATATAATTTCTGATTGCAGCATCTAAATTGATTTAAATCTCTAATCAATGATGGCTTTATTCTAAGACTAACTTAGAAGCCACAAACTGCACTGGAAAAAGAGTGATAATTAATGATAGATAATCTAGAGTAGGGTTTATACTGCGCAAGGACAATGGTTTATGGTCATCGATTGGGCATATCATCTCTAAACCTATTAGGATTATATTTGATGTTGTTCAAAGAATTTACTCTTTGAAGTTTCTAAATGTTTTATGCGCATTTTACATATATGCTTTCAATAACCCATATGCCTATGTTTTATTGCAACTCTAACCTTTATCTAGGCTTACATCAGAATTTACAAAATATTACACTAAATCTCATAAAATTGTCTTTCTCAATTTTAAGGGGTTCCAATTCACAGGGAATTTCTGATATTACATTGATAAATAATAGTGCTGATGTACATTATATTGTTTTGTAAGAAGTGGGCTTAGGATGCAGGCATGGACAAATAAAAGGCTTAATTAATACTTATTATATCTGATTTCTAAACTTGTATCATTATTGATGTTAATAATATAAAATACAAGATTTTTTAAATCAAATTTTTTAAAGTTTTAGATAGTATTTGAAAAGCCTCCTTTCATTTAATTAGAAACGCAGAGGGAACGTCAGTTATATACAAAAATTTTTCTAATTACTTCAATTTATAAAATTTATATTTTAAAATCGTATGTAATCTCTTTCCTACGTGTTCAAGTGAAAAATAAATGCAGTCTAATTTCTGAAACATTGTTATTTGAGACAGGTATTTTGGTTTTACAATAATTAATACACAATTTTTCAAAGTATCTCAACCATTACATATTCATAACATAGCTGTTCCTGGCCAATAATTGCATATCTAATATAGCATAGCAAAGCGCAATTTGAAATACATATGCCAGAAATAAAAATTGAAATTTAAGAAAATAATATGTGTTTTATTAAATAATGATTTATTAAATTATATTTAGAATATAACTAGTGGCATTATTATCAATAATATATGTTTAGAATTTTGCTATTGTATATTCATTTAGATGGTCCGAACGTAGTAACTCAAAAAGACATCATAGTAAATGAGGGCAGCAGCACTACTGGTAATATCTCAATTCATTCCTTTCCAGCAGCAAATGTAAATTGTTCTTCTACAGGCTTTTCTATTTCTAAAAATCTATTTGTTTGGAATATACAGAATGTTTCAAGAGATATGGATCAAACAATATACACTTGTTATGCGTACAATTACAAAACTGATGTTTCTAAACCTTCATCAATGAAACTAATTGTGCACTGTAAGTACATATTTATAAAAATATCTTACTAACACCTAGTTTCTAGATTCACCTGAAATCAAATTTATTTTGTCAGAAACACATGTCATTGAAGGAAATAGAATGAACCTTACTTGTTCTGTCATTCGATCAAACCCTGCAATTGCAAATTTAACTATTTCTACTGTGAGCAATCACAAATCTCTCTTAAACAGTGACGTATTAAGCTACGAAATGAAAGCAAGTAGATACATGAATGGGGAAGTCAATTGCAAAGCAGAGAATTCAAAGTTTGAAACAATAATGAAAAGAAATCTTGTTGTCTACTGTAAGAATATATCTATTTTACACCTCTAAAATTTTGTTTAGATGTTGATTTTAAAGTGAAGACTTCCCAAAATAGCACTGACAATTCAATTTTCACCTACTTCCTTTCAGAAATAATTTCTTTACCGAGTAACTACATAGTGTCTTTGTACAAAAATGAAACACAGGAATGGAACTACACAAACATTGATAACATTACATTTTCTCTTCCACTTTCAAATGTTTATTATGAATATGTCCTAGTGGCTTCTAATAATTTTACTTCCAAAAAAGTCATTTTAGACTTCACTGTATCAATAAATGGTAGTACATATAAATTTCAATAATGTTAATAGAGTTTCAAACACTTAGATAAGAAAGAAGATGCTGGATTTGCTACATTTTTGGCAATTAGCGGTTCTTCGACATTTCTGTTAATCATTGCAATAATTCTAATATTTGGCGGACTTCTTTTTTTTAGAAGTAAATTATTTTTAATTACTACAATTTCACAATTTTTAGGTTATCAATTTTCTAAAGTTGATAAAGAAATTTTGGTTAGTCGTGATGAGAATACTTACACAAATGCTACAGGTATTTTCCTGATTACAGTGCTTCAGGAGAAATGATGAATTGTATATTTTTTATCTACCAAAGCAAATTTGTTCTATATATATATATATATATATATATATATATATATACCTTATAGGTTGCAATTTATTGTAGATCAACTATCAAGACGCAGATACTTAAAATATCACTCTCGTGTTTCATATGAATTTGCTTTCTATTTGAAGTAAGTATTGATGAAAAGTTTAAGTTAAACCAAAAAAGAGAATAATGTTTCTAAAAGTAAAAATTTATTGAGAAAATATTAGCAATTTAATGTTACTCAGGTCATTATTTCAATTTTTTGTTAAACATTTGGGATATGTTTGGTAAATTTTTGGAGTATGAAGTCTTATGCAAAATTTTGCAAATCTGTGGAAAGTTCTCTAAAGTTGATGAATAAATTTTCCAGATTATTATCTGCTTTTAAGCACCACACTCACTGCAAGAGCATACAATGTTTATTTTGTATGCTTGTTATAACGTCAATTGAAGCAGAGCCAGTGCCATTTTAATTCTTCAAATTCTTAACTTTGGAAGCAGCAAGCATTAAATTTCAGAATATTCTTGAATTCTTAAATTATTGGGAAATGTTCTAATTCTTTGAAATTTTTAAATTTACTTGTTTCAGATATATAGACTTAAAACCAAGCATTCAATGTACAATAATAATTTTACTAAACACTATCTAATCAAAATTCCATTATTATTTTATATCTATTCTGATTGTCTAAAAATTATTTAAAGTTTTTACTAGAAAATGGGTGTTATTTATTGAAATATTGTTTTTCCAATCATGGATATCAATTTTAAATAAATTTAGTAGGTGATGTGCTCAAGGACGGCATTTCAAAAGAAAACGCCTATGCAACTACAACAGGTATCGTAATTGTTTTCAAAAGCTTAATTTTAGTTTAAATTTGCATAAAATTCACTCTTTTTAGTTCTATCAATATTAACAAATTTTGAAATATATAAACTAATTCACAGTACAAAGTTGCAAGAATTAATCTGAGACTGCTAGTACATAATTTTTAAATGAAAAATCGAAATTAGCAATAATTAGTATTCACAAAATTCTTTCAATGTTATTATATACGAAACTTATACTCAACATGCCCTAAATTAAAACGCATAAATTTATTAATATTCATTTTATTAATATTCTGTGGTTAAATATAATGTGGCACTGGTAAAAAATCAGCAGGAATTCCTACTAATCTATCTTATTGATGCGTTGATGGACCAATGCTACAAATAATTAACTAACTCCTCCTGATATTATACCCTATCCCAATAAAAGTTAAAAGTAAAGCGGAGATTTTGATAGGGAAAGTGCCCAATTTCGGCCAACCTGATACAGATAACTTTTTACAAGAGTCGTTTAAGACTAGAGCCCTGATTAGATTTAGAAATATGAAGCCTCTTGGATGGAAGTGGTGAACCTAACTGCTAAGTAAAGTAAGCTAAGCTTGATGCATTTCTCATCTTGTGCAATATAGGTGAAAGCAATAATAATGATTTTCATTATGAATGACAAGCAGTACAAAAGCCCCAGCAGTACACCTAACCTAGTTAAAGGGACATGCCAGTCAATTCGTCCACCGTCTGGGTGCCCTTTAACAACGCAGTTAGAGAATTAGAAACACATATTTTAATAAAAGTATAAGTCAAAGAAAATAAAAGAAAAAAGAATTTACTGAGGATAACCTGAAGAAAAATAAATTACCAATACTCGGATATATATTCAAAAGTTAACCAGTATAAGTAAACAAATAATACCATAGAAAATATAGGCAAACTGCTGGCAGGTACAAAATCGGCTTCTGCTACAATTTTACTGTGATTCAAAATTAGCAGAAATTTAAACTAAAATATAAATAGCACCACTTCATTTGGCCAAATTACATTTGAAATAAATTCATAAGATTAATATTGAAATTGCAATAACTGAAGTAATGAAAGTTCCACGAATTCATTATGCCACAATAATATTTCAAAATGCTATTAACATATTTTAAAAATTTGCGTGATTTCAATTATTTTTGTACTTAGAGTTTATTTTATATTTGAATAGGCTCTAGTATAACTGGGAATGTAATCACAAACAGACATATTGCTATACTTTTCTCAAAAATTGGCAATTTCTCCTAAAAATTGTTAACTTTTTAGTGTACAGCTTCAATAAAATAAAATATTTTTCATATTCATATGTTTTTCTGTTCTAAAATATTTTAAGATACAAATATTTTTAAATTTTTAATTTTTGCATACTTATGACATATATGCAATTAATATTAAGTGATTATTATTGCTATTTTTCCATTACATTATTTATATATTATCACTCTTTTTGCTTATTTAAGAAGTGCTAAGTGAATTTATAATATTTATAATATTGTTTAGAATTATATTCGCAAAAACCTGGGATTAAAGAAGAAAACCCCTATGCAACTACAATTGGTATTTATTACATATTCAGTGTGTCATTTCTTTGAATATTCAAAATTATATTAACAAGCACAAAATTTCAATTGATTTTAAGTCTAATTTTACCTGCAATTTATCCCAGCATTTCACATGAATTCAATTAGTGATTTTCTTTCTTATTTTTCAATGAAATTTTCGAATAGTAAATAATATTTCATGACCTCTTTTAAAATTTATGCATTGTTTTTGGATAAAAATGTATATTTTCAACAATTGCTTTAATGGTTTGAAAAAATGAAAATAAATAATTTTAAAATTGTATAAAATAATATAAGATGGCTTACAAAAATTATATTTTAAGGTTGGAGAAATCCATTAATATTTTAGTAAATATACATACATTTTTCAAGCACAATTTTTATCAATAAAAACATTACTGCAATGTATTATTTATCTTTTTTCAAATTGTTTAACTACTTGTGTCTTATTAGTCTACACCCTATTGAAATTAAGCTGAAGAAATTTGTGGATATTACTTTGATTTGGATTTCAAGGATTTGGTAACATGTAATAAACCTTAAGAAAAATTAAATATTTTCAATTTTTTTAAAAATTAATAAAAAATACATTTGCCAATCCAAGCTTATGCAGAGAATGGTCTACCCTATTATTTATTTATCAGTTTTACAAATCATACATAATGGTGTATAGAGCTAGGGAATTAATCCAGTATTTGTAAACTAAGCATCTTTAAAAATGTAAGTTACATCTAAGAGCAGATATCATTGAAATATCATCATCATTGAATAATTTATATATACAAAGAATTCTTGTATAACAATGTTGCAATGATAGTGGTGTTCATTATAAATATAGTTAAAGATTTGAATTTTGATTGGACTTGGAAATATATTTAAAAATATTATATAAATGGAGTATTAACAGAGTATTGAAAATTCTTAAATAGTGCCTTACATTTTTTTAAATGCTGCATAGAATATTCCTATATAATTCATAATACAAAATTCAATTAAATGTAAGAAGTATTTCTTTTCATTCCACACATTTGAATTACATGGCATTTGTTTATGAACAATCTGAGTTAATTTTAATTTACATTTGTGAATATTTTTTAACTCATGTGAAATCTATTTCATGCATAAATACGTCTGCTTCAATTTAACAGTTTATCAGTAATGCATCAGTGAAATTTTGCATATTTCAATAATAAAATTTAAATTTTCAATTTTTAAGAAATAATGTTGTAAACTAATATATAAGAAAATGCCATTTTCATGTTTAAACCCATCTATTATTTTTTTAATTATTAATTTAACATTTATTTAGATCTAAAAGAAAATTGTTCTATGCAAAAAGTAATGGAAGCTATAAACATTAAATATATTGTGGAATTTAATAATTGAGAATCCAAAATTAATTTTTCAGGTATGCTTATATTGAGCATGAATATTAGTAGTTGAACTGCTAAATTTTTTAATGCATTGAGAAATATTTCATAGGTTGCATTATCAAAAATCAACTATCTCACATTTTAAAACACTGAAATTTAAGTAAAACTCAAATTTTGTTTCAATTTCCAAATTTTAAATTTCCAAAATATTATCATAATTGCTGAAATTTTGTTACAATTTTTCATATCTAAGCTGTGAAAATCATTTTAGTGAAATGACCATCTGTAAATATTTAGGTATATTTGTAATAGGTTGCAAATTTTACTTTTGTTTTGAACTAATTCAGACATTGACTTTATGCTTTCAATATCAATTCTGAATGAGAATATTTTGTTTTCAAACCCTCCGCATCAAATAACCTGATGAAAAGAGCATTTTAATATAGAAATAAAGATTCTTTTCATCGTCTGTCTATATATTCTTTAGTAATCGCTATCATTTCATTTTTATCAAATTTAATGATCTTAGAAATTCAGGAACAAACATTTTTTGAAAATAACTGCTATTTTGGCATAATTAGCAAATTTTAATAATTAACATATCTACATTTTTCAGGAATCGATTATTGGAACCCCAAAATATGATTCCACTTTTTTAATCTTAATTTATTTTACTATGTGCTAACTTTTTTGTGATTTTGTAAAATTTAAATGAAAAATTATGAATTCATTATATTCATTAAATTCCAATTTATATCCTTTCAAGTATATAAATCCCTACATCTAAATTTTATTTCAAAATGAAATTGGAGTTCAAAACATGAACAAATTTAAAATTCTGTAGTTTTGTATATACTATCAATAATAAGTGTCTTAACCCTATATATATACCGGGCTTTTTTGGCTGGTGAAATACCAGGGGGATCCTGCCACCCTTCATAACTCCACTTCTACTAATCCAATTTAAGTGAAACTTGGTCAATAGGTAGTCTTGCTTTGATTTGAAGGGAAAAAATCCGTAGATAGTAACAAGTGGCCACAATAGGTGGTTTTCCATGATGGTGCCTTAAAAAATCATGGTATTTGGAAATTTTCTATACACTCAAAAGTGGATTTTTTTTCCTGAAGTAGGAAAGATTTAATTTTGTTTGCTCTGAGAGTTCAAGGTAGAGCACAAGTACAATTGAACAATGGATTTAAACATGGTATACATCACGAGCAAATGAGACTCCTATAACTAGATTCTTAGGTTTTCTTATAAAGTCTGATGCATCCACTTAGAATAAACTATTATGTATTTGAATACAACAAATCATTCAAAACGAAAGAAAAAGTTTCTAAGTATCTCATTGAAAGGTGAAGCACTCATAAAAGGTGAAACATTTTTTATAAAAAACATGATTTTTTATTTAATATTGTTTTCTATTGTATTCCATTGTTTTCATTGTTCTATTATCAATAAGTTCAATAACCCTATATATACTGGGCTTTTTTGGTAGGTGTAATACCGGGGCTATCCTACCAACCTTTATAACTCTGGTTCTAATAATCCAATTTAAATGAAACTTGGTCAAGAGGTAGTCTTGCTCATTTGGATTTGATTTAAAGGGAAAAAATCCGTAGATACTTGCAGTTGGCCACAATAAGTGGTTTTCATGATGGTGCCTTCAAAAATCATGTTATTTGGAAACTTTCTATACACTCAAAAGTGAATTTTTTGTTCCTGAAGTAGGAAAGATTTAATTTTTGCTCAGAGAGGTCAAGGTAAAGTAAAAGTAAAATTGAACAATGGACTTAAACATGGTCTTCGCCATGACCAAATGAGACTCCTATAACTAGATTCTTAGGTTTTCTTATAAAGTCTGATGCATCCACTTAGAATAAACTATTATGTATTTGAATACAACAAATCATTCAAAACGAAAGAAAAAGTTTCTAAGTATCTCATTGAACTGAGCAGCACTGATAAAAGGTGAAACATTTTTTATAAAAAACATGATTTTTTATTTAATATTGTTTTCTATTGTATTCCATTGTTTTCATTGTTATATTATTTAAAAAAATTGGGAAAATATACATATAACTAATTAAATTAATTTCAGATGCTCACAAAAGTGAAGGTCAAGGCAAATTAGAACAATAGAAACGCTTTTCAAAGTCCAATATGATCACAGACAGGCGTCAAAAACATTACATGAAATATGTGACCTCATACAAAACCATTGTTGCAGAAAAACCACAACACGAAACATAATGAAATCAACGTAGTTCAACTCAGTAGTAAAAAATATGAAAAGTCACGGAAAATTGAGGCAGTGGAAGTTGTACAAAAAAGTATGCGCAAAAATCTATCAAAGTGGCAGAATCCATCCCCCGGCATAAATAGGGCTAATATGATTCTCATGTGTTTTGTTGTCCGATTTGGTTTGCACATACAATAATTAATTTTTAAAGTAATGAATATAATTTAACAACTTTCATACTTAGATTCCACTGAATGTGATCATGAATATACAAATGACGAAATTTTGTACATTCATTTTGAGACCTTGTGCGGCAAATGCGTCTTACGTCATTATGACGAACTTAGCCACATTGCATTGAAATTTGTAAACGTAATAAATGAGTTTTTGAAACTGTTTTTGTAATCTCAATACAATTATAAAAAATATAAGATTCAAAGCAAATTTATTGCGCAATATATGTATACAAATATCTACAAACTAACACGTGACAAAAGAAAAATAAAATAAACAAATATTTAACTACAAATTAATATGTACAATATATACTAATATAATTAATGTTTGTTTAGTTGCTCAATGTTGGATGTATGTTTCGAATGCATCAAGTGTATTACCGTCCCCTAATGTATATTGTTTTATTAGAAGAAACTGCTTCAATTTTTTTCTAAATTTTTTATAGTTTTTTTCTATTCGCGTTTCATAATCTAAATTATTCCACAATTTAATTGATATGTGATGAAAGCCATTTGAATGAAATAAAATAGGGCCAAAGATAATACATTTAGAAACCCAATGGCAAGTTGTAACAGAGCTTGATTTTTTACTCTTTAGTATTACACGCTGTTGTCTCTTTTCCAGGAAGTTCATGATTAAATTAATTGAATTATCACCAAAATTATGATTTACAAGCTTATCTTGCAAACTATCAAAATTCATGGAATTTAATGTCTTACTTAAATCTAATAATGAGACAACACTGCATTTATTATAAGATATATCAGACTTTATTTTTTGAGTAATAGATAGAATTGCGTTTTGGGTGCTATGGATATTTCAAAACTCAAATTGTTTTTGCGATAGAATGTTTTCAGATTATAGGAATGCATTTATTTGAACATACAATAGTTTTTCAACGAATTTTCTGAAAGGATGAGTAAAACAAATGGAGCTGTAATTTTTTGCGTTTAAGTTGTCACCTTTTTATATATAGGAGTTATATCTGATTTTTTAGTAAGTCTGGAAATTCACAATCAATATGCATTGATTAGATGCGACTAACAATTGTTCTCCAAAAATAGGAAAAAAATGTTTAATAATAAAAAATGGGAGATTATAAGAAGCAGTTGATTTGTTCGTATAAAGTTTCTTAACAATTTTTTTCTAATTCATTAATTGTAGCAAGTCTAAAAGAAAATTGTTTTGATTGTTTGAGATTGCCAGAATTTTGTTTTTTCTTATAAGTTAAGAAATTGATTTTCCAAGTTCTCTGAATGTTGAATTTGAATGATTTAGTATTTGAGTTTTGTCGGTTAAAGTCGTAGTATTAATGTTGAATTCATTTATTTCGGATGAAAGACCTTTAGATTTTCTAATAAATTTATAGACGTATCGCCATTTTTCTCGAGTAGAATTTAATTGATTAAAGAATTTTGTCGAGCTTTAGTTAAATTTTTTGTTCCTTCTTGCTTAATTACGTTCTTTGATCTTTCATAATTGCACCAATTAGACTTTGTCGGCTCGGATTTCGAAAGATCAACTAATTATCTATATATATATATATATATATATATATATATTTGAAGTTAACATTATTTCAAGGCTGGCTATGGCACTTTTGTACCTCAACATAATTATTATATTTAGTCTTATCACCCCGAATTTATTATGTAGCCTATATAAAAACTCTATCGAATTTCAAATCAAATATATAATCATAAAATACTTATTGTTATGCAGAGAAAAGTCTCCAATGTTTGACTTAACAAAAACCTGATGAATTCTATAAATTTTCGAAGAATTTTGAAAACCGTAGAAAGAGAGAAGTAAATTAACATGGTACTGAATTCTTACGAAAGTGTGGTTTTTCTAGCCCATGACTCCTTGCAAATATATATTCATTAATTGATTACTAGTTTGGGAGAAGTTCACTGAATGCATTTCTTTCTAGATTTAGACGACAATTATTATTTGCTTAAAGTACATATTCATAACAATTTCAACCCTGCCAAAACAACATTTTATAATTAATATTCATAGAGGCTGAATCAGACGAGGATCCAATCAATGAACATCCCAACAATGCAAGTATAGTTCAATATGATATTGGGGTTGCGCGGTGTTCTGGACAGCTTGGCCTTATGGATATGCACAAATTGATGAAATTTACCCCTTTGCCATTTTAATGTGAACAAGAGTGGATGGGTGGAGTCAATGTGCTTGCAATTGCTATGACACCCTGTGAATGCGCAACCATTTTAAGTAAAGCCTCGAATAATTTATTTTAGTGGAGCAGGGATGAATTTTGGACTGGGCTCATAAATTAAATAAATTTGACCACAGATATCAGAATATTGTAGAAAATTTGATATGCAATCTTATAGGAACCTAGAACTAGAAATTTCAAGGGGTTTGACGGCACTGACAACAAATGAAATGGTACTGAATCGAGTAGCACCAAATCAATTTTGGTCCCGCAGAAACTGTTTTCCTGGAAATATTTTTTAATCTCATTCATCAAGCAACATAAACCAAAAACTTTAATTCAAGGGAAAAATAATTTGGACTACAAGAAAAGCAAGGTCACATGTGAAACGCGTTATGCTTTATAATTACAGCCTCCTCAAAGTTATTGGTGAGCAGGGTTGCAAGAATTCAATGTGTAAAACTTGTCTTTTACACTCATAGAATATTAGTAAAGGTGAAAATTTGACTATTTTATTATGTTCTAAAGGAATTTAAACTTGCGTTTTACATTTTTGTTGCAAACTATAATGTTTAGACAATGTACTACTTTGGGTTATTTAATTCTTTTTCTGCGTGTAGATTACAAGTAATAATGAAACCCTAATAGATTCTTATAATTCCTAAATACTAAACAAAATAATTTATTCTGGATAAACTATTATTTATGGTATTGCAATACCATTATTATATACAATAATTATTAATAGT
>CABFPE010001539.1:0-29918 GCA_900660155.1 Hofstenia miamia
TATATATATATATATATATGGACATTTGATAGAAATTTTAAAATATCGCTAAGGCACTGGATACAAAAATATATATTGATAGTATGGCGGAGTGCACTGCATACTGGTCAAAAAAATTATTCTGGAAAAATGTGAAACCCATAAATATGAAATTAGATCTCTATCTTAATTGTGCAATGGAAGAATTTTTGGATAAACTGAATCATTCTAGTTTCCATCAAAAAAGGCAATAGCCACTGTGGAAAATTGGAAAGTGTGAGCAATTGATACAAATATTGGCATCAGCATGGAAATCAGCAGCATTCCTAATTGTTTATCTAATGAGGGGTTCGTGTGGAGCAAGGATTTGCCAATACTATAGTAAATAATTCACTCCTCCTAACATAATACACATTCCTAATAAATGTAAAGAATGACAGGAGATTGAGAGGGAAGAGTCGCCACACTCAGCAGACCTGACATAGAGAACCTTGAGAAAGAGTAATATAGCACTTAATTGTTCATGGGCGCAGTGTAATGAAACCTAAGTGCTAATTAAAAATCTAAGCTCAGTGCATTATTCAACACCTGTAGCTTAGTTGGTAGTGTAGAATCGTGGGGCGCGTCTAGCAGCTTGAGCGGTATAAGGTTGCAAAGAATTACCATCGCCAATTTCATTGTAGAAAAAAGAACCAATACCATTTCCAAGAAGGCATTCCAGCTAGCGACCAATTTACACGGTGTCTCGCCAAAGCCAAATCGTTAGAAACCATCCTTACCAGCCAAGGTGCTAATTGTGTGTCTCAAGTTTAATTTCTAGCTCAATAAAACAAATTTAGCTCAGAGTTCTTGTTATCTCAGCTCATGTAATAGATATTAATAACGTGTAATTACCACATATTCACGTATGCCAACAGCATTTTATATTTGCATTGTGTGTTGTTAAGCGCATGTACAATAGATCGAATGTGAGGTCCTTTTATTTCCTATACCTATGCATAGCCTTAAAGCGACCACAATATGGGCTCACATCAGTCAAGGAGCGAGTTATTGCCCCAGGCACAGCGGAGTTCCTCCCACATTATCGCTAGATCTTACAGATTCATCATTATTATATTCCTACAAAATCTAAAACAGTTAGAAATATAATAAGAAAAAATAAAGCAAACGTTATCCAGTGAGAACGAAATTTATTTGACAATTGATTACAATAAGTTCCCTATTTTATACAGAGAAACGGTAAATATTTACCGTTTTACAAAATTCACTTCTTTCCCTCACAAATTAAACAAGCAATTACACATACTCTTTTATTGAGGGGACAATTAAAATAAATTCGAATATTAAGTTTGAAACTCTAAAAGTTAATAAAAATCACTAAAAAATTGTTGGTAATAGCACTGAATTAATTAAGGAGAGTGCCAATAAGTAAAAATAAAATAAACAAGAGGCCCCGAGTGACTCTACACGCCCTCATTGCATGGTTAAGTTTGCCGTAACAGTTGGACAGTAGGACCACACAACAGCTTTTGGGCTTCTTCAACCATTTCCTTTGCTAAGACGTCATCCCAAGAGGAAACTTCCACATAACGTGGTCGTCAAGTGACTTGCATGAGTGCCTCCCGTTGTGTGACAATTTCACTGTGTAGCCTGAAGTATTTGAGCTCTGGTAGTCTAGAGCTGATAGGACCATTGCGCTGCAATATGTTTAATCTCTGAGTAAAGGTATTGTAGAAACGTTCATATAATCTGAGGCTCTTGAGGGTGATGAGAAGTGTCATCAAGGCGTCGGTATCTGAGGTATGGGCGTCTTCAGCACTGATTCTCGTGTTGGGTTAGAAATGGAGGAAAACCTCCCATAGTGATCCCATCCATGTCGCATGATTGACAAAAAGAGAACAATACTCGTTTACCTGCTGTAGTGTAATTTCATCAGGATTAGTGATGCTGGCACATAACATTGTGATAATCTAGATGCGCTTGGTGACATCATAGTAGCAGGTGATCGTTTCAGCCTTATTTGTCCACATGAGATCTCCTCCCACTTGGAATAAAATTATGACGCAGGGGTCCAGAGAGTTGATGGTCTTGTGGATGTTCTCCAGTTGGGTAGAAATAGGCTGCCCCTTTTGAAAGATGTCTTTGATTGTGAGCTTCCCATCGATATACACCCGCTCAGGATTTCCACCTTCCAATAGTGTATCATGGGTTTCTTTGTATTCCTTGGTTTGCATGGCCCTGTTGACCTCGGCTACTGTAGACATGTAGTTGATACGATCAGAGAGGTGTGTGGACACCTTCTTCTTTCCACGGCGGACTCTCCAAGACAGCAGAATGAGCAGGGTCATCAAACAGGGAGGCGGAATGCAGAGGAGGTTTGTTTTCTCGACGTTATTTTCCAGATCTGAAAAGCTTGCTTTATTCCTGAGGGAGGCTGTTCTGATTGTAACAGGATAGTTGATTTTAGCTTCTCGAATGGATTCCCAAAAAGTGCTGTGGAGTCCATGGCTCCATAAATTTTCAATCTGAGGCGTAGTTAGGCGTAGGTGGGCTGTGGTGCACTCTACGTCCAGGGCGAGTTGTCACCCTGGTGATAGTAGGAGGACCAGCTCTTCATTAGTAAGCATCTCGGTAAGACACCATTTCATAAGACCTAGTATGTCGTTGTCTCTATTAGGCTTGACAACTCTATCAATGATTGCTGGTTTCTCAGCGAATTCTTCGGGGTGATGCTTGATAGTTAGAATTCTCTCATTATCAGTGAGGGACCAAGCTGGCGTGAGCTTCAGTGAGACTGTGACTCCTAAAATTTCTCTAAGTTAACAGCTTTGATCAAGGCTTTAATTGCAGGCGATACTTCTATAGCTGACGAGGATAAAAGCTTTTCTTCGCAGTAGAATTGTTCTGGTGTCTTCATTCTCTTTCCCAAGACAGTGATAGGGATGATCTTGCCATCCTTGGTTGTTTGCCACTGTGTTCTCGTGAGGTGGCTGTATCCACACTCTGGGTAGTTGAGGCACTCCAGATTGAACAAAATCTCTGTGTGTGATTGAACATTGTGATGATCAAGATGCTTGAGGAATTGCTTTGTAGAACCATACTCATAGCGCATGAGCCAGCTAGTGCACAGAGGCTCATACTCTGAATTGAGAGAAGGAAATTTAGTCTCAGCAGTGGCTCCCCACATATATTTCTGAAAAGATGTTTAAGTCTGAAAAGGCGACTCCTAAATGGTTTATGATCATTTGTGGCAGGAGGCAACCAAGGGGTCCACTGGATCCAATAAGGCGAGTGTAAAACTTCTCAAAACTTTCCATAGCTTTCTTTGATTTTCCTGGAGAAGCAGGCAATGAACAGGAGTGGAGCAGCCAATTTTTCACTTTCCAGGCAGTGGGACTGATGGCAATTTTGTGAGGACACTGCTTAGCAAGTTTCTCTCGAGTTGGTTTATCCAGAGGCAGCTGGATTTGAGGATCAACAGTAAGGAAAGCAGCTAAAACCCACATAGCTCCACGTGATTGGATTGCCAGTGCAAATTTCTCAGAGTATAACTTTTCAGAGAAGTTTTGGCAGTCTTGTGTGTCATGTGATAGGCGCAACTTGGCTAAGATTTTTTCGACGGATTGATGGTACTGTGAAGTTGGGCTGCGAATGTTGATTATAGACCACTCTGTTTCTGGGCTGTGATCTGCTTTTAGGTTCGTCCATACTTCATCAATTTCTTGCAGTGTGGCTGCGCTTTGTGAAAAGGCAAAACTGACATGGAGATCTGATACGGTAGAGAGGCTGGGCAAGCTGATGTTAATCAACTCCAGAGACTGAGCCTGAATACATGCATTGATAATTAAATGAGTGTTGACTCCAAGCTGGTGTGTAGGGATCTTTTTGCACATGAGCAGGTCTGTATAGATGATCTTTGTGGCCGAAATGAGTTGGGTGTTGTACATCATAGGCTGGTGTAAGTTCTCGACTTCATCCGGGATGGTATCTTGGTACTCCTCCTTTAGAAACATGACTAAACATATCTTCTCCACCTTAGCAAGTTGATAGGCGATTTTGATCTTTTCCATGATCTTTGGGTGAGTTACCTCATTGACACAGAAGAAGTAAACAATTAACAGATTGTCAAAGTCAATGTTGACACACTTGAATTTCTTGATTTTTTCCTTGCTGTTTAAAAGTTGGCACAGGTGGGACAGGTTGAAGTCTTCATTGAACATGGTGTGGATGGTGCTTTGCCAATAGGGTCGCGCCATGCCAGCTAACATCTTGGAGTCGTAACAAATATTTGCATTGACCTTGGGCCTACGCTCTGCATCAATGATGAAGGGAATAATGTCGACGGAACAGGTTAGATCTTTGATGTTGAAAGTACATTGTAACTTATTTCTAGTCTCCTTGGATAGATTGTCATGAACTAAATGAACTGCCTTTTGTGTAGCTATGAAGTATGGATGTAGAATCTTATCTCCAACCTTAGATGTCTTTGCTTTATGTTCCTCTGCTTTTTGGGATCTAATGCTAGTTGAATCACAGGAGGAAGGACCAGGACTCAGAGGGGGTTTCGAGTCAACTTGGGATGGGGTTATGTTAGTCAGTTGGGCAAAAGGCACTCTAAGCTCCTCAGAGTCCCGCACAGAGAGTTGTCACCATGCGTAGTCATCTGAGGTCTGCTCCTGCTCAGAGAGTTGTCTCTGAGCATAGTCAGAGGGAAGTCCGCTCCCAAGGAGAGAGTTGTCTCCCCTCGTAGTGGTGGCTGCTGCTACTGGAGTCCTCTGCTGGGTGCTCTTGCTTTTGTGATGTGCTTTCATCTACTTGTCTCAGTGTTGTTGCTTGTCTCATGGGTTCATCCGTTGTTGCACACAGTGTTTGGCTGGTGGGTGATTTTCTGAACTTTTCATGGTTACTAAACAAAGAGATAAGATTAAGGTCCCAATCCTGGGTATTTAAGTGATCTAAATATCTCTGGTTTCTAGATTTTCATTTAAGCAAAACATGAGTAGCTATGGTGTTGCTACTATTACTGAGGTTACTATCATACTCAACCTGTGTAAGGTCGTCTTTGGTGACGTTATCATAATATTCAATCTCATTTACACCGTCATTGATGAGAGAAAACTCATTATTATTATTGATGACTGCATTATGTACATCTTTAATGGTTTGCCTAAGTCACTGAAAATGGGCGACCTTACCATTATTTAATAAGTACCAATGATGATCTAATACTTTTGTTATGATAAATGGTCCTTGCCAATTAGTGGCAAGTTTTTGTACTTGATTGGCATCAGTAATCTGACGGGGAAAGTAAGTGAAGACAGAATCTCCTTGCTTGTGTAGTATGCCATACAATTTCTTGTCAAAGTTCCTTTTTTGGTGAATAACTGACTGGTTGGTATTCCGGCATATTGTAAGGTGTACTTCTTTAAATTCTTAAAGCATCTGGTTCACAAAGTTCTCTAAAGTAGGCTCATTGTACTCCTGGAAAATTACCAATAGCAGTGTGCTCGCCTCCCAGACAAACATGGCCTTGAAAGGGCTAACTTTCATGGTGGAGTGAATGGCGATGTTGTAAAAGAATTCAACTGCCTCTATTACTCGTCTCCAATTTCAACCAGCAGCTTGGGCTAAGGCTACTCTAATTAACTTAATGATGGTATGGTTGAGTCATTCAATGACACCATTTGATTGTGGATGGTACACAGTGGTGAAGTTGTGCACTATTTCTAGTTCTTTCATAAGGGTGGCCATCAGGTTGTTCTCAAACTGGGGACTGAGGTTGGAAACCAACTGTTCCATAGGTCTGAGTTTGAAGATACACTCCTTTATGATCTTTTCTCTGATTACTTCAGCTGTGGTGTTTTCAAGTGGAATGAAGTTCACATACTTCATGAAGTGGTCGATTAAGACCAGAAGATATTGGAAACCTTCTTCATCTCACGACAATTTCTCAAGGTCCATATGGACTACTTCATTTGTTCTTTTTGGCGACCTGACTGTGGAGCTCAGCTCTCTATTCTGGGAAATGCCCAGCTCCTTGAAGCAAGCATGCTTTGCATTTATCAATGACGTCCTGAATGGTATCTCATATCCCTACATTGACATAGTGAGCATTGAAAGTTCTCTCCATCTGTATGATCCTGAGATGTCCACATTTGTGGATCTTCTGGACAAGGTCCCTCTCAAAGTATTTGGGAATCACCAGATGGTTATTATGGCTATGGGTGTACAAGAGCCCAGCTTCAATGATCTTCCAATGATACCATTGGAAATATCTCTTTGCAACATTGCTTATAGCGTGATTTGGGTTCCTAATTTTCATGATAATTTCCAACAAAACTTTGACATGTAGTTGATGGACTGCAATTTCCATTTCTGATATTTCCTCCTTCACCATGATGGGGAGGATTGCTTTCCCCTTTTGATCTGCATTAATGTCAGGCAAGAGTTCATAGTCACTCACTGGGATAAACCCAAAAGGAGTCTTCTCACTGGGTGGCTTCCTGAGGTCTCACTCATAACTGGGAAGGGTGGTAAAATAATCTGCATTGAGATGTAATCTCCCCAGACAGTGGGTGATGGTGAAGGTAAAATCATTTAAGTATTCCAGCCATCAGGCAATGATGGTTGACTTTTTGAGCCAGGCCAGTGCAGAGTTATCAGTACAGACAGTGAACTGACATCCTAAAATGAAGAATCAAAACTTCTTCAGGCTCTTGA
Organism: Hofstenia miamia; assembly: GCA_900660155.1. Classification (NCBI taxonomy): domain Eukaryota; kingdom Metazoa; phylum Xenacoelomorpha; order Acoela; family Hofsteniidae; genus Hofstenia; species Hofstenia miamia. Next base: position 6,700 of record CABFPE010001539.1, read on the forward strand.
CAAGTGCTAGCATCTTGGATTTTGTTGCTCCATAATTTAGCTTAGCATTTCAGGGTTTTTAGCTAAAATACTGCACCAGACTTTCCTGACCATTGATGATCTAGCTTAATACACCACTGTTGGCAATGGAGCTTGCATCACAATCGACAATAAAATCCTGGGTGTAGTCAGGCGTATTCAAACTTGGGATTCGTCTTAGTTCTTGTTTGACGGCATCCAGCCCCTCCTGTTCAATCCAGGTCCAACAAAACTCTACGTTTTTTCAAAGCAAAGTAGAGATGTGTTTTGTTCTATTGGCAAGCTTGGGAATGAATGAGCCATAATAGTTGAGAAAGCCCATCAAGCATTGGACGTCCTTGCGTGAGCATGGAGTCTCAATAAAATTGAGGTGGTCTTTCACATCAGTTTTTATGGATATTCTTCCAGGTTCAATCACTCTTCCTAGGAAGGTAACTCAAGGTGAGATAAGCAAACACTTATTCCCATTAACCTAGAGACCAGAGTCATACAGTATCTTCAGAGTGTGACCCAACTTGTCTAAATGTTCAGAGAATGTGTGTCCAGCAATGAGAATATCATCCATATATGCTGTAATCCCTGGTTCAAGAACATTGGCCCCATTCCATAACACATGTGTAACATAACACTGAAAAGTAGCCAGAGCATTCCAAACCCTGAAGGCCATATATTTCCCCTCAAAAAGGCCATACAGCATGATAAAAGTGGTTTTTGGGATGTTGGCAGGCTTCATAGGTATCTGCCAATAGGCTCTACAGAGATCTAAGCATGAGAACAAACTGTACTTGCTGGAATCATATAGGAGGTCCTCAATGCAAGGTAACGGGTATGCATCTTTAACAGTGATATCATTGAGGCGTCTAAAGTTGACACAGAGGCAATACTTGTTGCCTTGACGAATAAATACAGTGGGTGCCACATATGGGCTGTTGCTGTTCCAGATAATACTGGCCTTGTTTAAGTCACTAAGGATCTGTTCATAGTCTGCTTGTAAATTCTCTGGTACTTGCTGAACTGGCAACTGAATGGGCTGATCACTCTTGGTTTTGATTGCATGTTGTTCCCCAATGGCTTTACCAACACTAATAGAGCCGTAATTGAATGAATCATGTTGCTGGCACAGAAGAGCAGATAATGCATCATGTTCCTGGGGACTCAGATGTCTGTGAGTCATCTCATTGACTATTGGGATCTGTACTGGATCACTGGGTTGCTTCAGATCATGAATTGTGGTGAGAACTGGTAAACAAGCAGCAGCTTTAAGTTTGAGTCAGACCAGAGTTGCAATGATAGATATCTTAGTTGGGTTCATTTGGAGGCCATGGAGGTGTTTTCCTCTTTGCCCTGCAATCATGACATCACCCTTGTAAGAGGAGCTAGTAGTGACAGCTACTCATTGCCAGTGCCAGGGTTCTACTACAATGTTATCAGAAAGTGTTAATGAGATTTCTTGGTTGCAGAGGGCAGTAAGCTCTTCCTGCGACTCACTTTCACAGATAGAGATCATGTTGTTTCCATAATCTATCACACAGGCATTCTTCTATAGGAAATCATTTCCAAGAATGACATCATATGGCAGAGTCTGATTGCAAGTGTCCACCACAATATGGTCCACTAAGAAGCATTATTGGCATATTTGTAATTCCAGATCATTTATTTGACCATTCAGTGTGATAGGATTTCCTGAGGCATCCAACAAGCACACTGAGGATGGTAACAAATCCTTTCTCTGTAAGCAAAGCTTGTCACAACAGGTGTTGCTTATTATGGAAGCATAGGCTCCCATATCAATAGTAACATTGATCAATAATCCATTCACATCCTCAGGGATGATGTTAGTACACAGTAATGAAGTTACCACTAAGACATCATGCACATGGTTTCTGGGAGGCAGAGCTCCATCTAATTTAAAGGACTGACAGACTCAACAAGGGTGTTGGGAGTACACACTTCAGCTGACAGCTCTTCAATGATGAAACCATCTCCATCCACAATTAGATGAATACCTGTACCACTCTGTGTCTGAATGTGAGCTGATTGTCATTCATTGTCTGACTTTTCTGCACTACAGCAGAGCTTGAAGAGGTCAATGTTTTGGAGGCAATTTGACCTATCTTTAAATCACTGGCATCTTTCTCAATGTGTGTTGTGTTCTGTAACATAGATGATGCTGATTGCCTTCTTAATGATGGAATTCAAGTCATCCTCCAGATTGCATTTAAGTTTGAGGCAGCTCCTAATGGTAGAAGGGAATCCCTGACAAATATATGAAAAGATATCATGTTGCGAGTACTCTCAAATTAACTTGCTGAAGTGAAAGAGTCTATCAACCTGAGTAATATAGGTCCTGACATCATCTCCCTTTTTAAAGGAGAGATCACATAAAAGCATCTTGTACTGCTGTTTTATGTGAGGTGCTTTGTAGTGGTCCTTGAAGTGACCAACAAGTAATTGATAATTTGTTTTGACTTCTCTATCCAGCATCATGTATTGATTGTATGCAAGGCCTTGAAGGTACATGGGGAATTGCGTCACAGCAGTATCTTAGGTAGTTTTATATTGCTTCATCATAAGCTCAAAAAGAAAGAGCCCCTCTTTGAATGACTGAAAAATTTTGTCTATCTTTCCAGTAAATTTGAGCAACAATGAGTGCTGATTGAAAAGATTTCCTGATTTGCTTCCTGATGCTTCTGTGGGCAGAATAGACAGGGTAAAGCATGGTCCATGAGTTTTTGTAGACCTGGTAGGGTTACTCAGAGGAGGAGGTGGAACAAACATAGCAGTTGGAGTAACTGTGACATTAATGGGTGCTGTGGGCACTGCTGTTGCACTTAGGGTATAAGAGCCTGGTGTAGCTATGGTAGTTAGTGTAGAAACTTGTGAAAGAGCAGACTGAGTAAATGTAGGGGCTCCAACTGTAAAAGAGGTAATGGGGTGACAAATGAGGGCATCACTGGGGATGTTGTAGGTGCTAATGGAGCACAAGAAAAGTGAGCAGAAAATGTCTGTGATATAATATGTGAAAACCTTTCAGAGAGACCATCAAGGGCATTGTCCAAAAAGGCGCAAGTGACATACTCTGGTTCTCCTGACAAGATCAGTGGAGAGCATGGGGTTGATTCCTGAATTTGCATTTCTAATGCTGAAATCAAGTTGAGCAAGTGTCACTCATGCTGCCAAGCTTCAGTGGCTTGGTGTTGTATCTCTACTTGCAATGCATCAAGGCAGGCTTCACAGGAGCAGCACTGGGAGATCTGCTCTGAAAGAGCTTCTCTAAGCTGATCAACTTTGGTTGTCAGTAACTCTGGAGGAGGTGACAATGGCTTATATAAAATAAATGGGTTTGACAAGTTAGCAGGAGTAGGAGTCTCATGCAGAAAAACTTTGGAAGGTGTAGACATAGCAAAAACAGGTTTGGTGGGGGTAGGATTAGGTAAAGCAACAATAGAATTAAATCTAATGGTGTGAGGGACAGTGTCCAAGCTGCCAGCACTCAAACAAGGGAAACCCTGAGTGGGATTCCCATTACAAGAAATAGACAAATCCATATCCATAGTAAATGAGAATAAGTAACAAGTAAATATAAAGCAAGAGAAAAGGTTCCAAAAATAATTCCAATAATGTAGGAGAAACATCCAACTGTGTGGGAGAAATAAAAGCAACTGACAATGGTAGCAAGGCATAGGTGCAACAGTCATTCCAAATTCTAGAATAATGAGACAACACCAATATGGCACTAAGAATTGGTAAGAATAGAATCAAGGCTCAGTAACAGCATCAGATCACAGAATCAAAAATGTAGAATTATGTATGAGGTAAAATTGTACATCAATAGGTAGTGAAATAGATCATGGTCAGGGGAAATCCATCCTGGCTGACTCACACCCAGTAGAAAATGAAACCAAATACAATAAGAAAACACTAGAACAGTTCTGTATCACGTCAGGGTCACCATGTAGAATCACAGGGTGTGTCTAGCAGCTTGAGTGGTACAAGGTTGCAAAGAATTACCATTGCCAAGAGTGGCCCATACTCTAACAAAACAAATGAAGATTGGTAGTTTGCCAATTTCACTGTAGAAAAAAGAACCAATACCATTTCCAAGAAGGCATTCCAGCTAGTGACCAATTTACACAGCATCTCACCAAAGCCAAATCATTAGAATGTTATCCAGTGAGAATGAAATTTATTTGATGATTGATTACAATAAGTTCCCTATTTTATACAGAGAAACAGTAAATATTTACTGTTTTACAAAATTCACTTCTTTCCCTCACAAATTGAATGAGCAATTACATGTACTCTTTTATCAAGGAGACAATTACAATAAATTTGAATATTAAGGTTGAAACTCTAAAAGTTAATAAAAACCACTAAACAATTGATGGTAATAGCACTGAATTAATTAAGGAGAGTGCCAATAAGTAAAAATAAAATAAACAAGAGGCCCTGAGTGACTCTACAGTAGCAATAATAACAAATTTAATTAACAAATGAAATGCATAACAACAGAAGTTCTATTCATACATGTAGCCCTAAAGAATATGCTAGCTGAGCTGCACCACTCTAGGTGCTCCTTAACTAAATTGAAATGGTTTTAGAAAATCATAATTTAAGTAAAGTAAAGTTAAAAATACAATGTATCTGAGTTTACTCTCAATTAATAACAAAATGAATATTAAAGCTAATATATATATACAAACAAAGGCAATTACAATCTAATAAGAAATTGCATACTGTTGCCAATATGAGTAAATAATAGACAAGTTCTAAATGATAGTCTGCAATGGTCAGAAATACTGTGTAATTTAACAGAAATATCTAAAACTAAAACAACACCATTGTCAAAAATAAGAATTGTCAAATTTTAAATTGAGAATTGTAATTAATAAGTTCATATTACAATTGTTGAAATTGAAATCCACAATTAAAGGCAATTATGCTACTAGATCTCATAGCATCTAAAGCCTATATATATATATATATATATATATTCATTAATGAATTTTCCTGGCTTGCTGTTCTTATAATTGCACTGTGCAAAATCAAATTGTACAAAAGAGCAACATTCATTGATTCTAAATTGGATTTTTGCATAGATTACAAAAATCATATTTATTTTGTCAATTAGTTACAGATTTTCTACAAATTTGAATTTCATACTTTTAGGGGTGAAAACATGCAGGGGATTGGTGTTGTTGCCTTAAATGTACTATTTAATTACTGTAATGCTCCTTAGAGATATAAGGCTTTGCAGTTATAGTAAGCAAATATAATTTGGTTTGTGTAAACATAGTACCCTGGTGGCTGAGTTAAGCAATCTTTGTATTGAAGCATCACATTCTAAGCTATGTTTACATTAGATTTTAGCTAATGCCTCAATCTTGTAAAGTGCATCCTAATAGCTTCTGTTATATTTGTGGCCAGTTTACACAGAAATGCAATCAACATAATATCTCCAGCCAAAATAAACAATTGTATGCAGTACATCTTCATCCTTGCAAGATTGGTGATCAGAATAGATTGGGGTAACCTCACACATGTTGTGTTAATTGTCAAGCTCAATTGGCAACATGGTATAGTAAAGGAACTGCATTACCATTTGGTATACTAATGATGTGAGATGAACCCACAAATCATGCTATAGACTGCTACTTCTGCATGACCAAAGTAAGAAATTTCAGAAGAGCATCAATAAGAAATATCTCATAACCAAATATTTGCATCAGCTATGTGGCCTGTTTTTCATAATGATTTGATTCCAATTCCCATAACACCAATTGTTTTGGAAGCACTGAATGATGATAGGTCAAGTGTGTTTACATCTGAAGATGGAGAGAGTCATGATGAAATATATGCTTGTGATGTAAACTTTTTACCAAAATATTCTCACAGGTAGATCTCAATGACTTTACAAAACATTTAATCCTGACAAAAGATTTGAGCAAGTTTTTTTCTCCTTGATTCAGGAACCCAATCTACTTGAAACTGGAGTAAATGTTTTGTCATTCAACAAATGCTCTATATACTTTGTTCACTTTTTCAGCATGGAAGATTAAATTTGCTACTGCACTTATATATTTGGGTTTTTTGAAATTCTTGGATGTTAATACAATCTTTATATATGGCACTTATTCATTGACAGTTAAAAATGCAGCAGCAAAGCAGTTTTACTCCATATTGGAAATATTTTGCTTCTGTTCTTGTTGCTTATTCAGTTAGTATGTGTGAAACCTATGAAAACATCATAACTATTTTTTCAATAATCAAATACTTTAAACACCAATAGCCACTGTGTGCTGACCTTAAAGTTGTAGGAAATGTAACAGGTTTGCAGGAAGGATACACAAAGTACTGTTGCTTCTTGTGTGAGTGAGACAGCAGAGACCATCCCCAACACTATATAGAAAAATTTGGCCTGAAAGAAGAACATCAGTAGAAGGAGTAAAGAGCATACATCATCAACTAATTGTTCTATCTGAAAAAAAGTTTTACCACCACTACATTTATAACTGGAGTTCTCTAAGTGATTTGTTAAAGCTGTTGATAAGAATGGTCCTCTAATGATGAATTTGCATGACAAATTTCCGAAGCTATCCAGGACAAAAGTTCAAGAAGATATCTTTATTGGACCACAGATTCACAAGTTAATAACAAATAGTGAATTCAATAATCTTATGAATGATAGTGAGAAAAAAGCTTGGGAATCCTTTTGTAACATTGTGAATTGTTTCTCCTTGGTCAGAACAGAAATCCAAACTACAGATGAATAATTTATGAAATTTGAGAATCTAAAAGTCCATGGTATGTAAGATGTCCTTAAAAGACCACTTTCTGGACTCATACTTAGACTTATTCTAAAAAAATCTTTGCAATATTATTGATAAGCATAGGGAACAAATATCAGCATGTCAAAGTTGACTATAATTTGATGAAATGGTTTCTGTTAATTTTTTAAAGTTAAAATTTGTTGTATATCAGTGGAAGATTGAATTTTAATAAGAAATAAAATTTTGTAAAAATGTTTGAAGCATATTACTAGAGGATTGATTTGAAATTATTTCTTCATTAAACTGTATGATCAAGATTGAATAGTGAAAAAAATTCTCTCAAAAAGCTAACCATATTTCCAAGCAATTGAGTTCATGAAATTTTTTCTTAAAAATTATTAATAGGTAACCAAGAATTTAATGAAAAATGAAATGTGTGCTATTTGAAGGATTGCCACAAACTCCTTGATAATGCACTATATTCTATTCTTAAGAAAAACTAAATTTCATTTCATGTAATCACATCTAAATAATAAATATTTCAGTTGAGCATTAAAAGAAATAATATTAAAAGAAAATAATATTAAAATTTCATATTATATTGTAATGTCACTCTCACAAATTTTGATGATATTTGTATTTAAATTCAATACTGTGTAGTAAGCAAAATAATTTCAATATTTTTCCTGTCATATTACAGAGAAACAACAATATGGGAATATTATTAGTAGCCTATTATGTATTTGCCTTGCAGAGAGTATTGTGATTCATATATATATTACAAATTTTTATGAAATTTTAAACATAGCACAGTTATATCCAATTACATTGTATCATAGTATGCTCACTATAAGCTAAACTCAATAAATAGGTTTTGTCTGCTTAAATCTATCAAATGTCAAAGTTTAGAGAAATATCTGATGCTGATAGATTCACAATAGTAGCATTACATGATGTCAGATAGCAGCTTACTTTTTCAAGGTGTTCACATCAATTCAAATAAGATTGTGATCTAGAATAGGACAAGTAAGAACTCAATGCTATGTCAGAATATTTCATCATAATCAGCATTGATAACCTATGACTGTCTCCTGAGGAATCTTTAGAAACAGTTTAGTGCTCAACTAGTGCATGGTGCTACCCTATTTGTCTCACTTATTAATTTCTATCTCATAGCAAAGTAAACATCTCATTTTCATTGTTAGTTCTCAGCTCACTAAATAATAGTCTGTAATTGCCAGATATTCGTGCTAGCCAATGGCATGGTATCATCACAGTGTAATCAAATATAAGTGCATGTATGTGTTGAATCAAACGGGAGGTTTATTATTTCCTTAGCCGTACCCGTATCCGTAACCTAATGAGTCCACAATTTGGGCTGGGAAGATCTAATGATCGCCAGGAGCTACGTATCGCCCTGTGCCTTCAGAAAGCACTCCCAAATTGTCGCCGAGCTTAAGCAATTATTTTCATAATAAAAATAATACTAAGTAAAGTAACGGAGAGAAAAGTGAACAATAATTGAAGCTAGATAAAATCTATTAACATTTCTCGACAGTGTTCCTCATTTTATACATGGTTAAAACAATAAATAACTACCTGTCTTAGTTTACAATCAAAGTTAATCATTAGCTATTCATGTTATATTTTTCCCTCACAAATCAAATTCAATTTGAGCAACACATTTAGCACCATCGAGGGGACACAAGTTCTTTCGTAAACCTAAGGTCGAAATAACGAAATAAAATAACTCAGAAGTCATGATGACGTCAGTACAAAAGAAAAATAAAAATCAACTAAATAATAATCACGAATTTTCCCTGAGTGACTCTACACGCCCCCCCTTGCTCAAATTAATTTGGCGGTAACAGGTGGAGAGTGGGACCCGACACTATGCATTGAGTAGCCATCACCATTTCCATCGCAAGTTCACCTTCCCATTGTTCCAATTTAGCATACTGTGGCTCACGTGATAATTGCATTAAAACCTCCCTTTGGGTAACTACTTCATCTTTCAGTTTAAAATAATGGATTGTTGGCAACCTGTTGCTGATGGGACAATTTTTTCGTAAGTTGTTTAAGCGACGAGTGAAAGTGTCATGAAACCTTTCGTAGAGGCGAAATCCTTTCATAGCGATCATCAATGTCATTAATGCGTCGGTGTCAGAGGTGTGCGCGTCTTCTGATCAGATCTGACTGTCAGGGTAAAAATGTTCAAATACTTCTCGCAAAGACCCCATACGGGTCGCATGATCCATAAATAAGGAGCAGAACTCCTGTACCTGACTCAGCGTCATTTCATCGGGATCGGAAATGTTGGCGCGAAGCATTGTGATGATTTCGATACGTTTTGTCACGTCGTAATATTTGGTTGTCGTCTCCACGTTATTGATCCACATAAGATCTCCAGCAGCTTGAAACAGGATCAGCACTCTAGGATCGGTAGTTCGTATGACATCGTGGACCTTCTTCAATTGTTCACTAATGGCAGTTCCTTTATTAAAGACATCACAGATGGTTAGCTTCCCATCTAGAAAAATTCTTTCCTTATTGTCCCCAGCTAATAACTTGCCACGTGCTGACTTGTATTCATCAGATCTCATCATTCTATTCGCCTCTGCAGCTGTACTTACGTAGTTCATCTTATCAGGAAAGTTGACTGCGATTTTTTTCTTGTTCTTCTTCACTCGCCATTTTGGTTGAATCAGTGGAGTCTCCACGCAGGGGGGTGGGATACATAACAAATTTTCTTTACGAATGTGATTCTCTAACTCGGTGAATTGACACTTAGTTTGTAAAGTAGCAGTTCCAATGGTCACAGGATAATTTATCTGTGCATGCTTGATTGTGTCCCAGAATCGAGTCCTTAATCCAGATTTACGCAACTCCTCGACTTGTTTGTTCGAAATCTTTACTTTAGCAGTGGTGCATTCTACGTCCAAAGCTACTTGTCGCCCTGGAGATTGAAGAATGACCAGCTCCTCTTTCGAAAACATCTCGGTTAGACACCATTTCATAAGGCCCAGCACGTCCTTTTCAGTGTTTTCCACTAGCACTCTATTGTTAATTGTCAACCCTGTATCAAAATCAGCTGGGTCATGTTCTACCATGAGGATCCTTTCATTCTCAGTAATGGACCATTGAGGTGTCGGTTGGGGTGATCCTCCAAATTTCTCTAAATTTACCTTCTCAATAAGATCTCGGATATGGGGAGATAATTGTACTGATGACGTAGCCAACAATTCTTCCTCTCTGAAAAACTGCTCTGGGGTCTTCATAACCTGTTCAAATATGGTAATAGGAATTATTCTTCCTTCCTTCTTGACTTGTCTGGTGGATTCTGCGAATTGTCCGTATCCACACTCTGGATAAGAGATCCGGTGTCCATCAAAAAATTTTTCGTTCTTTTCTATCACTTCTCTCATTCTTATGAAATCCAAAAACTTCGTCGTAGAACCAGGTTTCCTTGCAATTAATCTTTTGGTGCTTAACGGTGCGTTCTCTGAAGAAAAGATGGCAAACTTAGTTTCGGCAGTGGCTCCCCACATATATTTTTTCATAGTCTCAGAGAAAATATTTATGTCCGACGGACAAATGCCCAATCTATTACTAATCAGAATGATCGACATTTTCCCAGTTGTACTACTCGCCCCCACCAGTCGGGCATAATATTTTTCGTAGTGATCCATTGCTCGATTAGTTTTACACGGTGATGAAGGCGGCACGCATTTGTGTAACAGCCAATTTTTTACCTTCCATGCTAAAGGGCAGATTGCAATTTCGTGAACAGCTGTTTTTGACAGAGATTTCCGTTTATTTTGATCGATGGGTAACGTTATGTGGGGGTCTCTAGTTAGATAAATCAACAAAATCCATATGGCACCTCTAGCGTAAAGATCAGGTACTCTATCTTCTGAGAACAACATTGTTTTGAAATTCTTTCGGTCCTGAATCTCGTAAGAGAATTTTATCTCTCGTAACACTCTTTCGACTGATGTATGGTAGTGAGAGCTAGGGCTTTCGATGTTGATGTTGGGCCAGTCTGACTCGGGGTTTTTCGTGGCTTTTATTTCTGACCAGATGTCTTGGATTTCTTGTAGAGTTTTAACACTTTGAGCAAAAGCAAAGCTGACCCTCATGTCTGTTATGTTGTGTAGTGCGGTTACGTTGAGCAGTTCCAAAGTTTGTGACTGCAATATGGTGTCGATTATTAGTTTTTTATCCACAGCAAGTTTGTGGGAGGGGATTTTTTCACATAGCAAAAGATCTGTGAGTAATAGTTTTGTAATCGATTGTATGTTAGAGTTTGGCATTGAAATCTGACTGTAGTATGATCTATAGAGAATGAGGAAATTTTCCATTCTATAATGTAAGCTTTCAATTGCTTCGGGGATGTGGTCTTCATATTCTTCTCAGAGAACTATAACTAGACGTATTCCTTCAACTTTTGCTATCCAGTACGCAATTTCTATCTGCTCCATAATATTTTCATCTTGTACTTCATGAACTCTCAAAAAATAGATGATCAACAAGTTTGGGAAATCAATATTGACTGAGTCAAAACTTCGTATGGTACTGCTGCTATTTAAAAACTTACAGAGGTTATGTATATGGAAATCTTCGTCGAAGGAGACGTGTACTGTGCTTCGCCAATATAAACGGCTGATTTCTTCGAGCATGCCGGAATCGTAACAGATAATACAATTTATTGGTGGACGTTTTTCGGCGTCAATTAGAAATGGTATTATATCAATTGAACAACTTAGCTTTTTAGTGTTGTAGGTCCAGCGTAATTGATCCTGAGTAGCTTCCGAGATGTTATCACGAATGTAATGTACCGCTCTACGTGGAGCTATGAAATAGGGGTGTAACATATCTGCACCAACCGTGGACATCTTTTTCTTGCAGTCTTCCATTTTCTGAGATCTGATTGAGGATGTAACGGAAGTATCTGAGGTTGAGGGGGTTATCAAGTCACTCTTAGGGGATGTATTTACAGGTTGAATTACACTAAAAGGGGTACGTAAAGTTTCAAGTTTTAAAGTTTTCGAAGTTGATTGTGCCAGCTCTGCTCGCACGCGTGGAGGTACGTATCCCCCCACAGAGTAGCGAGATGAGGACGGTGTTGATGCTGTCTGCTCACCTAAGCGTGGAGCTACGTATCGCCCACACGGTATAGGGTTCTCCTCAGCACCTTCTTGTCGTCCTCGTTTATGGGCCTCATCGTGCTTGGATGAGGAGGAACCATCGTGACTAACCTCCATCTTTCGTCTCACTCTGCGACGACGGGACGGAGGAGCTGGCGACTCGCGTTTCTTCCCTATCAGTATCATTCCTAAACATAATGTTAAGGTCCCAAATATTGGGATCATAAGTTTGATTAACTCTAGTACGCCTTGAAGGCAAAACTCGTGGACTACAATTTTCTATGATATCAGGTTCAAACTCAGTGTCATCTAAGGTGTCCTCAGAAAATTCTGTTAAGTTATCATAAGTGGCGTATTCGTCAACACCATTATCAATTAAAGTATATTTGTTGTTGTCATCGATGATGACATTTTCAATGTCTTTAATTGCTCGTTTCAATCTCTGGAAGTGTACAGTTCTCCTGTTACTAAGTGTGTATGTGTTATGGTCGAGCACTTTCTCTATTGTAAATGGTCCCTGCCAATTATTGGCTAATTTCCTTACTTGATTGTGATCAGTTGTGACACGTGGCAAATATGCGAAAACCTTATCACCACGTCGATGAGATTCGCCATATAATTTTTTATTAAATGTCCGCTTCTGCCTTATACATGACTGGTTGGTATTATGAACTATAGTTAAATGAATTTCCTGCATGTCACTTAATAGTTGATTGACATATCTTTCTAGTGTTATTTCGGAATAATTCGGGTACATCATAGATAAGGAAGTTAGAGCCTCACGCCCGAACATGGCTTTAAAGGGACTTATTCCAGTTGTCGAGTGAACTGACGTGTTGTAGAAAAATTCAACACTCTCTATTACTCGTCGCCAATTTTTTCCTGCTGCTCATGACACTGCAACTCTGATTAATTTTATCAGAGTTCTGTTGAGTCGCTCCACCAATCCATTTGCTTGAGGGTGGTACGCAGTGGTAAAGTCATGTAATATTTCCAATTCTGCCATAAGAGTTTTCATTAAATTATTTTCGAATTGCGGACCACGATCTGAAACTAGACGAGACATAGGGCCATACTTTAGAATCCACTCTTTGACTATTTTCTCAGCTACTTTCTCAGCAAGTGTGCTGTCCATGGGGATGATTCGGGCATACTTGGTGAAGTGATCAACGAGTACTAAGAGGTACTGAAAACCCTCGCTATCACGAGACAATTGCTCCAGATCGATGTGGACGATCTCATTTGGGCTTGTAGCAGCGCGACACTCTAGTTCGGCGCGTTGTTCTGGAAAGTGAGCTGAATTATTTAGCAGACATTTTTTACATTTGTCAATTACGTCTTGCACTGTGGCTCTAATGCCAATAGTGACATAGCGAGAATTAAATGTCTTCTCCGTTTGAAGAATCCCCAAGTGACCTTTCTCATGCACTCTCCTCACTAGGTCCCTCTTGAAGTATTCTGGGATAGCCAGACGGTTGTTTCGACTTTTTACATATAATAGGCCTTTTTCCGTTGTTGACCAATTGTATCGGTTATAATATCTTACCGCCGTTGGTGAAAGGGGAAAAAAGGGGTCCTTCATCCTCTTCATAATATCAGATAAAATAAGATCATTTTGTTGGTGTCTAATAATTTCGTCTTCAGAGATTTCCTCGCGGATTAGAATTGGAAGAATTTCCTTACCATTCCTATCGGCATTTATTTCGGGGATTAAATCATACTCTGTGTGGGGTATGAATGCAAACGGTACTTTTTCCCCAGCTGGCTTTTTCAGATCTCGTTCATAGCTTGGCAACGCGGTCCAATAATCGGCATTCAAATGTAAACGTCCAGGGCGATGTTTGATAGAAAATGAAAAGTCGTTGAGGTATTCGATCCACCTGGCTACTATATTGGATCAATCTCCTGAAAACTTCTTAAGCCAGGCCAGTGCGCTATTGTTGGTGCGCACTACGAATTTCCTGCCTAGAATGAAATATCGAAACTTCTTTAGCGACTCTACTAACGCTAGCATTTCACATTTGGTTGCGCCGTAGTTTTTCTCGGCAGCCCTTAACTTTCTGCTGAAGTACTGCACTGGACATTCAACTCCATTTATCTCTTGGCTCAACACACCGCTAATGGCGACAGCACTGGCATCGCAATCGACAATGAATTCTTTTGTATAGTCTGGGGTGTTTAATGACGGTATCTTCTGTAGCTCGGACTTAATACCTTCCAATGCCTCTTGCTCAGTCCACGTCCACTTAAACTCATGGGATTTTTTAAGTAATTGAGTAATAGACTTCGTTTTTTCAGCTAGGTCAGGGAGGAACATTCCGTAATAATTCAGGAATCCCATTAGCCTCTGCACGTCTTTTTTGCTCCGGGGTGTCTCGATTCGTTCTAAAAACTGTTTTGCATTGGTTTTAATCGAAATTCGTCCGTGTTCGATCACCCGACCAAGGAACGTGACTTTAATCTGGGCTAAAGAACATTTATTCCCATTCACCTTGAGACCAGCTTTTTGTAATAACTCCAAGGTTCTATGCAATTTCTCGAGATGTTCATTGAAAGTATCACTGGCTACCAGAATGTCATCTATATATGCGGAAATCCCCGGTTCAAGAATATTAGAGTCGTTTGTTAACACCTTGGTGACATATCGCTGGAACGTCGCAGGCGCATTACATAACCCGAATGCCATGTATTTCCATTCGTATAGGCCATAGGGCGTAATAAATGCGGTCTTTGGGATGTCAGCTTGACGCATTGGTACCTGCCAATAGGCTTTACAAAGATCGAGGCAAGAGAAAAACTTATACTTGCTGGCATTGTAGAGTAGATCTTCAATTCTGGGTAGTGGATAAGCATCTTTAACTGTAATGTCATTGAGTTTCCGGAAATTGATGCAGAGCCTGTACTTTTCCCCTTGTCTAATAAACACGGTGGGGGCTGCATAGGGACTATTGCTTCCCTGAATGATTCCGCTCTCTATTAAGTCTTTGAGAATTTTTTCATATTCCATTTTTAGGTTTTCTGGAACTTGACGAACAGGTAGGCGGATGGGCTTCTCTTGCTTTAATTCAATCGCATGCTCTTCTCCGATTGCTTGTCCCACACTGATTGTACCATAATTAAACACTTCACTTTTGTTACGCAGTATTGAAACAAGGGACTTCTTTTCACTGTCCTTTAGGTGTGAATGGGTCTCGTTATTCACAGTGGGGATCTTAACAGTAGGCAAATCCTCGAGGTCATGGATGGCAGTACAAATCGACAAGCAGGAAGTCTCTACACTTTCAACCCGGACTGGCACACTGATTATTTGGAGATCAGATTCCTTGAATCGCACTGGGCGTGTTGATCCGTTCAGAATGGTTACGTATGTTTTTCCCGAGCTCACTTTACACAAGTCGGGCGAAAAGGAGATGCCTTTGATATGTTTGCCCTTGTGGCCTGCAATCATTACATCACCATTTGTTTCCGGATTCGAAAACACCGCTACTCGGGTCCAATGTTTAGCTTCTAAGTAAACAGGTTCCTTTAAATTGAACACAACTTCTCGCTCTGGAATCATTGCTAGCTGTGTGGCGTCTTGGTCTTTTATAGATATGGTGTTATTTTTATAATCGATTACACATGAATTTTTTTCCAAAAAATCATTTCCCAAAATCAAGTCGTAAGGAAGCTGATGATTAGCAGTATCAATAACAATCAAATCTATTTCGAATTGTTCGGTACGGATTTTTAATGCGGCATTCTTTAATTTCCCTTTTAAAGATATTGGGTTTCCTGATGCATCGATCAGTTTAATGTCGGCTGAAGAATTGATTGAATCACGGGTAAAACAAATGTCTTTGCAGCATTCGTCACTGATTATTGACGCTGCAGCTCTGGTATCGATAGTAGCATTAATGATTCTTCCGTTCATTTCCACAGGGATTAGGTTCTTTCTTATCATGTTAGTGATCACTAATACATCCTGTGCACGTTTTGAGGGAGTCGGCGCTCCCGTTAATTTAAATGGGACGACTCGTTTTCCGTTAAGTCTACTAATAATGTATCGGGAGGAGTGACAGCCAGCTGCTTGTCAACTACGAAACCCTCACCTTCAGCCACAATTTGAATCTTTGCTTTACAATTTGATTTGAAATGACCCTTCTCGCCACAACGGAAACATCTGACTGAAGACATGTCGAACTCCTTCTTCAGAATGGTCTTTTTAGGTTCCGGTTTTCCGGTGGTACCAGAGAGCTCGTAGACATCTTTATCAATTCGATTGGAATTATAAATCATGTAGACTATGCTGATCGCTTTCCTTATGATATCATGCAAACTCTCTTCTGGGTCGCATTTCATTTCCAGGCGACTACGGATTGAGGGAGGAAATCCTCTACAGATGTACGAGAAAAGATCATGTCTAGAGTATTCGGGAGACAGACTACTCAATCGAAAAAGTCGCTCGACTTGCGTAATGTAATTTCAAGTGTTGTCACCTCTCTTGAAAGACATATCACAAAGCAGCGTCTTATACTGGTGTTTTATATGAGGAGCCTTATAGTGATCTTCAAAAAATCCGACTAACAATTGATAATCAGTTTTGACATGTTGATCCAACATCATATATTGATTATATGCGAGCCCACTCAAATACAGTGGAAATTGTGATACAGCGTCTTCTTGAGAGGTCTTGTATTGTTTCATGTGAAGCTCGAATAGGAAAAACCATTCTTCAAAGGACTGTGAAACTGCATCGATCTGCCCCGTGAACTTGGGTAAAACCGAATGTTTACTGTGCACTGGTATCTGTCCAGGAGTCTTGACAGGGAGAATTGAACTACGAAATCGGGGTCGTCTATCTGAGGGACTACCATTCAGCAGACTCAAGGCATCAGACGTATGTTCCTTTGAGCTGGTAAATGCAGAAACGCGAGGTGGCTGCGCGGGACGTGTAGAACTGAACTCTCGATCTCTTGGGGGAGTACTACTGTGGTAATTGATGCTTGCGTGAATGTAGGAATAGATGACACAAAGGAATTTGTGCAAGACGACACTGAAGGAGGAGGAATCATCTTATTCCTTTCGTCGCATTGAGAAGATGTCGGTGCATCCAAAGGGGTTACCTTTCTATTTCTATCTTGAATCATCTGGGCGAATTTTATCAGTATTAGTCTCAGCTAACTCCCCTAAAGCTTCAGTTAAGGTAGCATGAGTAACAAATTCATCAATCGGAAGTTTGAATAGATTAGCCTCTTCTGACTTAGCCATCTGAGTTTTTAATTGTTGAATTTGTAATTCCAAGGCAACAGTTGATTCTAGCATCCGCATTTCCATTTTCTGATACGCAACATGTTGCGTATTGAGTTCAGCTTGAAGAGATTGGACTTGGCACTCACTGTCCATTCTCATAGCAACTTGCTGTGATAAAGCATCTTTCAAATGCTCGATTTCCATCTGTTGGGTATCAAAACGGGGCAAAGAGCTCATTGCATTGTCAACACGATGATCGGGACGAAACGGAATGGGAGGAGCAATTTGGGTATTCAAAACTCTGCGAAGCCGTCGCTGGATGTCAGGGCTGCTGGTACCCTCAAGGGAATATGGAATGGTTGACGCCAGATGATCTGGATGTTGGGATGTTTGGGTAGGAGAAGTCAGAGGACAGAATTCTAACAATGATCCAATGGTGCAAGGGGCAACGTCCTGGTTGCCAACGCTTACACAGGGGACACTCAGAGGAGTCCCAAAAGTAGGAGAATAAGTAACTGTACGATTTGAATCCATTAGTCTACAAGAAAAGTAACAAGAAATAATAACTATAATAACTGACACTTGGGAGCACTTCCCAACCACAGAGGAAACACACAGCTCATAGAAATCACAGAATCCAAACCCAAATTAATTTGGCGGTAACAGGTGGAGAGAGGGACCCGACACTATCCGTTGAGTAGCCATCACCATTTCCATCGCAAGTTCACCTTCCCATTGTTCCAATTTAGCATACTGTGGCTCTCGTGATAATTGCATTAAAACCTCCCTTTGGGTAACTACTTCATCTTTCAGCTTAAAATAATGGATGGTTGGCAACCTGTTGCTGATGGGACAATTTTTCCGTAAGTTGTTTAAGCGACAAGTGAAGGTATCATGAAACCTTTCATAGAGGCAAAATCCTTTCATAGCAATCATCAATGTCATTAATGCGTCAGTGTCAGAGGTGTGCGTGTCTTCTGAACGAATCCTGCTGTTAGGGTAAAAATGTTCAAATACTTCTCGCAAAGACCCCATGCGGGTCGCATGATCCATAGCTAAGGAGCAGAACTACTGCACCTGACTCAGCGTCATCTCGTCAGGATCGGAAATGTCGGCGTGAAGCATTGTTATGATTTCGATACGTTTCGTCACGTAGTAATATTTGGTTGTCGTCTCCACATAAGATCTCCAGCAGCTTGAAAGAGGATCAGCACTCAAGGATCGGTAGTTCTTATGACATCCACCTTCTTCAATTGTTCACTAATGGCAGTTCCTTTATTAAAGACATCACAGATGGTTAGCTTCCCATCTAGAAAAATTCTTTCCTTATTGTCCCCAGCTAATAACTTGCCACGTGCCAACTTGTATTCGTCAGATCTCATTATTTTATTCGCCTTTGCGGCTGAGCTTACGTAGTTCATCTTATCAGGAAAGTTGACTGCGATTTTTTCTTGTTCTTCTTCACTCGCCATTTTGGCTGAATCAGCGGAGTCTCCACACAGGGGGGTGGGATACATAACAAATTTTCCTTACGAATGTGATTCTCTAAATCGGTGAATTGACACTTGGTTTGTAGAGTAGCGGTTCCAATGGTCACAGGATAATTGATCTGTGCATGCTTAATTGTGTCCCAGAATCGAGTCCTTAATCCAGATTTACGCAACTCCTCGACTTGTTTGTTCGAAATCTTTACTTTACCAGTGGTGCATTCTACGTCCAAAGCTACTTGTCGCCCTGGAGATTGAAGAATGACCAGCTCCTCTTTTGAAAACATCTTGGTTAGACACCATTTCATAAGGCCCAGCACGTCCTTTTCAGTGTTTCCCACTAGCACTCTATTGTTAATTGTCAACCCTGTATCAAAATCAGCTGGGTCATGTTCTACCATGAGGATCCTTTCAATCTCAGTAATGGACCATTGAGGTGTTGGTTGGGGTGATCCCCCAAATTTCTCTAAATTTACCTTCTCAATAAGATCTCGGATATGGGGAGACAATTGTACTGCTGACGTAGCCAACAATTCTTCCTCTCTAAAAAACTGCTCTGGGGTCTTCATAACCTGTTCAAATATGGTAATAGGAATTATTCTTCCTTCCTTCTTGACTTGTCTGGTGGATTCTGTGAATTGTCCGTATCCACACTCTGGATAAGAGATCCGGTGTCCATCAAAGAATTTTTCGTTCTTTTCTATCACTTCTCTCATTCTTATGAAATCCAAAAACTTCGTTGTAGAACCAGGTTTCCTTGCAATTAATCTTTTGGTGCTTATTGGTGCATTCTCTGAAGAAAAGATGGCAAACTTTGTTTCGGCAGTGGCTCCCCACATATATTTTTTCATAGTCTCAGAGAAAATATTTATGTCCGACAGACAAATTCCCAATCTATTACTAATCAGAATGATCGACATTTTCCCAGTTGTACTACTCGCCCCCACCAGTCGGGCATAATATTTTTCATAGTGATCCATTCCTCGATTAGTTTTACATGGTGATGATGGTGGCACGCATTTGTGTAGTAGCCAATTTTTTACCTTCCATGCTAAAGGGCAGATTGCAATTTCATGAACAGCTGTTTTTGACAGAGATTTCCGTTTATTTTGATCGATGGGTAATGTTATGTGGGGGTCTCTAGTTAGATAAATCAACAAAATCCAGATGGCACCTCTAGTGTAAATATCAGGTACTCTATCTTCTGAAAACAACATTGTTTTGAAATTCTTTCGGTCCTGAATCTCGTAAGAGAATTTTATCTCTCGTAACACTCTTTCGACTGATGTATGGTAGTGGGAGCTAGGGCTTTCGATGTGGATGTTGGGCCAGTCTGACTCGGGGTTTTTCGTGGCTTTTATTTCTGTCCATATGTCTTGGATGTCTTGTAGAGTTTTAACACTTTGAGCGAATGCAAAGCTGACCCTCATGTCTGTTATGTTGTGTAGCGCGGTTACGTTGAGCAGTTCCAAAGTTTGTGACTGCAATATGGTGTCGATTATTAGTTTTTTATCCACAGCAAGTTTGTGGGAGGGGATTTTTTCACATAGCAAAAGGTCTTTGAGTAGTAGTTTTGTAATTGATTGTATGTGAGAGTTTGGCATTGAAATCTGACTGTAGTAAGATTTATAGAGAATGAGGAAATTTTCAATTCTATAATGTAAGCTTTCAATCGCTTCAGGGATGTGGTCTTCATGTTCTTCTTGGAGAACTATAACTAGACGTATTCCTTCAACTTTTGCTATCCGGTACGCAATTTCTATCTGCTCCATAATATTTTCATCTTGTACTTCATGAACTCTCAAAAAATAGATTATCAACAAGTTTGGGAAATCAATATTGACTGAGTCAAAACTTCGTATGGTACTGCTGCTATTTAAAAACTTACAGAGGTTATGTATATGGAAATCTTCGTCGAAGGAGACATGTACTGTGCTTCGCCAATATAGATGGCTGATTTCTTCGAGCATGCCGGAATCGTAACAGATAATACAATTTATTGGTGGACGTTTTTCGGCGTCAATTAGAAATGGTATTATATCAATGGAACAACTTAGCTTTTTAGTGTTGTAGGTCCAGCGTAATTGATCCTGAGTAGCTTCCGAGATGTTATCATGAATGTAATGTACCGCTCTACGTGGAGCTATGAAATAGGGGTGTAACATATCTGCACCAACCGTGGACATCTTTTTCTTGCGGTCTTCCATTTTCTGAGATCTGACTGAGGATGTAAGGAAGTATCTGAGGTTGAGGGGGCTATCAAGTCACTCTTAGGGGATGTATTTACAGGTTGAATTACACTAAAAGGGGTACGTAAAGTTTCAAGTTTTAAAGTTTTCGAAGTTGATTGTGCCAGCTCTGCTCGAGCGCATGGAGGTACGTATCCCCCCACGGAGTAGCGAGATGAGGACGGTGTTGATGCTGTCTGCTCACCTAAGCGTGGAGCTACGTATAGCCCACACAGTATAGGGTTCTCCTCAGCAACTTCTTGTCGTCCTCGTTTATGTGCCTCATCACGCTTGGATGAGGAGGAACCATCGTGACTAACCTCCATCTTTCGTGTCACTCTGTGACGACGGGACGGAGGAGCTGGCGACTTGCATTTCTTCCCTATTGGTATCATTCCTAAACATAATGTTAAGGTCCCAAATATTGGGATCATAAGTTTGATTAACTCTAGTACGCCTTGAAGGCAAAAGTTGTCCTCAGAAAATTCTGTTAAGTTATCATAAGTGGCGTATTCGTCAACACCATTATCAATTAAAGTATATTCGTTGTTGTCATTGATGATGACATTTTCAATGTCTTTAATTGCTCGTTTCAATCTCTGGAAGTGTACAGTTCTCCCGTTACTAAGTGTGTATGTGTTATGGTCGAGCACTTTCTCTACTGTAAATGGTCCCTGCCAATTATTGGCTAATTTCCTTACTTGATTGTGATCAGTTGTGACACGTGGCAAATATGCGAATACCTTATCACCACGTCGATGAGATTCGCCATATAATTTTTTATTAAATGTTCGCTTCTGCCTTATACATGACTGGTTGGTATTATGAACTATAGTTAAATGAATTTCCTGCATGTCACTTAATAGTTGATTGACATATCTTTCTAGTGTTATTTCGGAATAATTCGGGTACATCATAGATAAGGAAGTTAGAGCCTCACGCCCAAACATGGCTTTAAAGGGACTTATTCCAGTTGTCGAATGAACTGACGTGTTGTAGAAAAATTCAACACCCTCTATTACTCGTCGCCAGTTTTTTCCTGCTGCTCGTGATACTGCAACTCTAATCAATTTTATCAGAGTTCTGTTGAGTCACTCCACCAATCCATTTGCTTGAGGGTGGTACGCAGTGGTAAAGTCATGTAATATTTCCAATTCAGCCATAAGGGTTTTCATTAAATTATTTTCAAATTGCGGACCATGATCTGAAACCAGATGAGACATAGGGCCATACTTTAAAATCCACTCTTTGACTATTTTATCAGCTACTTTTTTGGCAAGTGTGCTGTCCATGGGGATGATTCAGGCGTACTTGGTGAAGTGATCAACAAGTACTAAGAGGTACTGGAACCCCTCACTATCACGAGACAGTTGCTCCAGATTGATGTGGACAATCTCATTTGGGCTTGTTGCAGTGCGACACTCTAGTTCGGCGCGTTGTTCTGGAAAGTGAGCCGAATTATTTAGCAGACATTTTTTACATTTGTCAATTACGTCTTGCACTGTGGCTCTAATACCAATAGTGACATAGCAAGAATTAAATGTCTTTTCCATTTGAATAATCCCCAAGTGACCTTTCTCATGAACTCTCCTCACTAGGTCCCTTTTGAAGTATTCTGGGATAGCAAGACGGTTGTTTCGACTTTTTACATATAATAGGCCTTTTTCCATTGTTGACCAATTGTATCGGTTATAATATCTTACCGCCGTCAGTGAAAGGGGAAAAAAGGGGTCCTTCATCCTCTTCATAATATCAGATAAAATAAGATCATTTTGTTGGTGTCTAATAATTTCGTCTTCAGAGATTTCCTCATGGATTAGAATTGGAAGAATTTCCTTACCGTTCCTATCGGCATTTATTTCGGGGATTAATTCATATTCTGTGTGGGGTATGAATGCAAACGGAACTTTTTCCCCAGCTGGCTTTTTCAAATCTCGTTCATAGCTTGGCAACGCGGTCCAATAATCGGCATTCAAATGTAAACGTCCAGGGCAATGCTTGATAGAAAATGAAAAGTTGTTGAGGTATTCGATCCACCTGGCTACTATATTGGATCAATCTCCTGAAAACTTCTTAAGCCAGGCCAGTGTGCTATTGTCGGTGTGCACTACGAATTTCCTACCTAAAATGAAATACCTAAACTTTTTTAGCGACTCTACTAATGCTAGCATTTCACATTTTGTTGCTCCGTAGTTTTTCTCAGCAGCTCGTAACTTTCTGCTGAAGTACTGCACTGGATATTCAACTCCATTTATTTCTTGGCTCAACACACCGCTAATGGCGACAGCACTGGCGTCGCAATTGACAATGAATTCTTTTGTATAGTCTGGGGTGTTT